>SJYC01002835.1:0-14956 GCA_006408675.1 Madoqua kirkii | reverse complement strand
TATTCTCCAGGCAAGAACACTGGAGTGGGTTGCCATTTCCTTCTCCAATGCATGAAAGTGAAAAGTGAAAGTGAAGTCGCTCAGTCGTGTCCGACTCTTGGCGACCCCATGGACTGCAGCCCACCAGGTCCCTCCATCCATGGGGTTTTCAAAGCAAGAGTACTGAAGTGGGGTGCCATTGTCTTCTCCAATGTTTCCATAGCAAAATATAATATCTTAAGTTTTGAATTTCCCTATGACATAAGATGAGATGGCTGGATGGCATCACTGACTTGATGGACGTGAGTCTGAGTGAACTCTGGGAGTTGGTGATGGACAGGGAGGCCTGGCATGCTGCAATTCATGGGGTCGTGAAGAGTCGAACGCAACTGAGTGACTGAACTGAACTGAACTGATGTACACGTTTAACCACTGGTATGAACACAATGTATCTTACTTTTAGCTACTAACACTAAAAATTCCAGAAGCAAAATTAAGAAGGAAACAAAATACCCTTCATTTACATTTATTTTCTAAAGTCATTTTAAGTCTTCCATTTTATAAAATGTTATTATGGAACAATGGCAATCATTGCCTACTCTCTATGCAATCTAAATAAATGACTTTTGAGTAGCTTTTCTCTGTATCTCACCACATGTTTAACTATAAGATTATAATTTTGTAGCCCTAAAAAATGTATTGATTTTTACATGCATGTGAGGAGACCAGTTGGAATAGGAAATCACAACTCCAGTACTCTTGCCTGAAAAATGCCATGGGCAGAGGACCCTGGCAGGCTACAGTCCATGGAGTTGCAAAGAGTTGGACATGACTGAGCAACTGAGCACAAGATCAGTAACAATGCTAAAAATAGAAGAATAAATGTATTTAGTCTATCATGTTATTTACCTTTCAAGAAATGAGAAGGTATATCATATGCAACATTTTGTTTAAAAATTTATAATGCAGCGTAGTTTCCTTTTCCTTTCTAATAAATATTTGAAAGACATGTAATATTAAACAGTTCACCTAATTGAAAACCTTATGTGAAAATACTGGGGCAATGGTTTTTGGCAACATAAAGACATCTACTGTCACACAGTGTTCTGTGAGTGTCCTTTCATAAGTCAGTCCCAGAAGCATATAAGCCAGCAAGAGAAAGAGCTCAGCAGATTTCTGAGATTTTGGCCGAATTAGCCCCCAGTTATGGACAGGAGACAATGGTTTCTCAAAGAGCCAAAGTGGACTTAAAAATATAATTAACATAATAATAATGCTGGGCATGGTGTGAAAGACAGTGAATGAGCATTTATTTTGGCTAGACTGATTTAAATTTAGAATTTATACATGATTTGCATAAGCTTGGGTGAGTTAATCACTTTAGTCTATTTTTCTCTTCTCTAAAATGGGGATGATGATGCCTGCTTGTTAGGGTTGTTATGAAGATAAATGTATACAACAGCATAGACACATGATAAGCATTTACATGTTAAATTCCCATTGCCCTTGTAGTGATCATTTTTTTTTAATGGACCACTGTTCAAAAAATATAGAAATTCATGTAAAGAATAAAATGTGAGCATGCCCATCCAAATAGGGAAAAATATTCCTTGAAAATGAAAGTAAATAAAGTGAATTATTTAAATGGAAATTGAAGTGAATCAAGAAAAAATTCAAATTTCCTCTAACGTGGTCAGAGCCAAATCAAATACAAAAGCAGAGTCCTGGACAAACAATATGGTAGGTATGTCTATTTCCTGCCATAAAGTGAATTTCTAATTATGTTGTGCCTGTTGTTTCAGAGGCAAAGGCCCGTTGAAAAATACATCTGATGTCATTAATGCTGCCAAGAAAATTGCCGAAGCAGGTTCTCGAATGGACAAATTAGCCCGCGCTGTGGCTGATCAGGTAATATAAGAGGGAAGAGCAAGCACATGCTGAGTGGGGTCATTAACTAGCTCTTGGGTTCTGTAATGGGTTTTATGCACTCTATTAAATGCCTCTGAAGAATGAATTGTAGAGAATTGCTATTATTTTACAAACTGACCTCTAACTGTCGAGATTGAGTTGATGCCAAAGATGGGTTCTGTTTTCAAAGTTCCTTTAGAAAGAAGGGTATCCACTTTTTACGAGACATAACCTTCAAGGAATCAAGGATTATCCTGACTGTCCTCATTCAGAAATTCAATGATATTGTTAAGTGGGAAGCAAAAGAAACAACTTTATTTCTTGTTATAATTGATCTTGCTATAATGATGCTCTTTCTAATTCATTATAATTTATGTCCTGGCATAAATGTGGTAAATCCACATAATAAAAAACATTCAGATTTCAGCTTTATTTTCATCCAGACTCAAAATGCATCAGAAATTAACTCAATTCTCAGAGTATATTTTATGCCTTTAGATTGAGTTAAGATTCACGTTAAAATAGTTCTGGATCTCAAGGTTGAATATTTGAGTTTATTTCCACTCTTTTCATTTTATTTTGCTGAACTGGAACTCTAAAATCCTGTTCTAGGTATGTCTTCTTTCAATAATAAGCCATTTCTTATAAGCTTGCTTTAGGCAATAGACGCTTTCAAATAACTGATGTTTATCTGTTTAAATGATGGTGGCTTACAGTTTGAGACAGTTCAAAGGAAAATGTCTTAAAATATATATTAAGATTATGAAATAGAAAATATTATATAAAATGTTATTTACATGGAAAAAACATTATGAACACGAATTTACTACAAAACAGATCATCATCTTTCAGAACACTGAAAGATTTAGGACTTTTTCCTCCTCTGTAGAGGAGGGCTTTTCTGGTAGCTCAGTTGGTAGAGAATCTGCCTGCAACTCAAGAGACTGCCTGTGATGCAGGAGATGTAGGTTTGATCCCTGGGTCAGGAAGATCCCCTGGAGAAGGGAATGGCTACCCACTCCAGCCTTCCTGCCTGGGAAATTCCATGGCAGACTACAGCCCACGGGATCACAAAGAGTTGGACATGACTTAACAACTAAACCACAACCACCTCTTCCATAAATGGCTGTGGTCTCCTATGGGTTTTGAGTTGCTTACTATATTTTATCTCCTTCATTTTCTAATATAAGACTGTTCCTCTAAATACTTGCCTTCAACATCCCATATTATAGAATACCTCAAGTCAGTACCAAATTTACTCATCTTCTAAAGTCTGAAAAGAAAAACTCATGATTAAACTATTGGGATTACTTTTAAAATAAGCCAACAGATTGTCTTATATTATACATATGATAGCAAATTTGGGGGAATGTTTTGCTTACTTTTGAGTTTTTGAGAAACACTTAGGAGTAAAAATAATTTACTAAATATTACCAAAATTTTAAAATCTCCTGAAATTTATAGTGATTAAGGGCAAAACCATTGTTATATTGCTAACTTCAGGGCACTACTGATTGCCAAGATTCCTACATTTTAGAGCAAAGGTTGAGATCCATATGTCACCCAGAAGGTTCATGTAAAAGAGAGAAGAGAAAATAAGTTTATTTGAAAATAGCACTCATACATGCAAGCATACAGAAATGCACCAGCCAGGAAAGAATGCTGCATTTTTTTTCTGCAAATGTTGAGGAAATTTTCTGCAAATATTGGGATAAGTGGAGTGCCCAGAGACTGGCAGTTGGTTCTGAGAGAGGATTGTGCTAGGATGGACTCCTAAGGAGTAAAAGTAGATGAAGTTTGGGTGGTTTTTCCATTATATTCCAAATCTCAGTGGCTGAAACTACTTCTCAGTATGTTTAGGCTCCTTGAGCTCAATATTTTTATTGTGATTCTTGTTTTTGATTTTGTAATTTTGGATCTTTATTTCCAACAATTATGTATCAAGAAACATAACCCCCAAACAGCTTTGATATCTGGAAAACAAATCACATATGCACACACACATACAAATCCCAGGATTTTAGATGTATCTTGGGATTGTGACAAAGTATTAAAATTATATTTATATATATTTAATGATGACTTAACGAAGAAAAGATAAACATAACCTCTTTGTAGCATTCTTCCTGTCATCAGTTGTGAAGCAGCCTGCAATTTTTGCTAATGTTTGGTCTGAATGGAACATTTCTTTTTCAAATAATGCATCTATTTCTACTATTCCAATGGTATAAAAGTTATTTTTCTTGGTCCATTATGCCTTTATTTGTGTTTTAAATACTTCAATTTAAATAACAGAATAGAATGTGCATTTCCAAAATGTGCATTGGTTGGCTTTATTTTGCCAGAAAATATTTTTATGAAGATTTGAGATATGCACACAGTATAAACTTTTTATGGACTGTTGAGTTTTTAATTACTGTTCCATTGAGATAGAACTTCCATTTTAATTTGCTGCAAGGTATTTGTATCAAAGGCCTTTAGGGAGATATCATTTTAAAGTTAATTCCTTTCAGTATATAGGTCTCTGGAGTAGGATAAATATTACAGTATGAAGAACTTGTAGGAAGCTTAAAAACAGTCTCTGTGGGATTCTTTCTTGATAAATGCAGTTAGTGAAAAAAAAAAATACCACAATGGTAAGTGTTATGTAGAAAAAAGACCCCTTTGTAACTTATTAAATAAATGGCTATGTCAAATGACTGGCTTCACAGTATTAATGAAAGAATTCCCTTTCTTGAGCTTGAAGGAAGCTTAGCTGGAGTCTTTTTCTCATACTTTTGTTCTAAATAAGGTACTTTACTTTGGGCTGTGGGTACTCGTTTCTTACAGTGTTTCATGAAGGAACTGGTGATTATATGTCTTTTTTAAGTGCCAGATTTAGGGAGAACAATAGAATGTCCTGGAGAATTTTGAACTGAACTTTGGATAGCAATAGGAATATATTTCAGTTGCTGGATAGCCATTGACATTGAAGCTTCAGAAATGCTTTAGGGAATCATGTAAATGTCTCTGAAAGTGCTCAGCTTTGTTCAGTGTGCATTTGATGGACATCTACTAACTTAGTTACAAAGAGAATTCAAAATCCTTGGTCACCATATTTTTTTGATAAGAATTCAAAATCTCTGCTGCATCCTTGGAAGGGTCCTGTTGTTACACTGATGAGCTTATTTCAATGGGCTTCAAACACATTTTACTCATACCTTTTTCATGTACAATGGTCTTGATCCTTCTCATAGTCTCTGGTTTAAATTAAGTTTATCATGTTGCTAAATTTTTTTGATAAATATGATATTCCAGAAAGTGCAATAGAGTTTCTTTAGTGACTGGTACATTTCTTAGAAAGCCAAAAGAAACAAATGCATTCTCCAACAAATAAAACTGAAACTCTCTTCTACTATGGCAGAGAGACTGCCACACAGAATGATTTCCTTCTAGCATCTGTTGCCTTGTTGTCTGTGTTAAAATAACTTTGCATATAGTGAACATGGAATGGGCCACTAAGAGAAATCCTATAGAATATTGTTTTCTTTACAGTTTAGAAGATAATTGATAAAATACTTATATATTCATCCCAATAAGACTTTCTGGGAGATCATCAATATTCTTTGTATAGAATTTTATCAGAGTAGAACCAACCACTCTCACCTGTCACTGTGGCCTTCTAAATTCCCTAAAGCATTTCTGAAGCTTCAATGCACTATCAAGTCGAATAGATATAATTAAGGTATATGACAGTGAAAACTTTTCTTCTCACAGCTTCTATGTAGCAAGTATTAGAAACCAAAAGATTCTTACTAATTGGGATAATTTTTTTAATATTTATAGTGTCCTGATTCAGCATGTAAGCAGGATTTATTAGCCTACCTTCAACGAATTGCCTTGTATTGCCATCAGCTTAACATCTGCAGCAAGGTGAAAGCCGAAGTACAGAATCTGGGAGGAGAGCTCATTGTGTCAGGGGTAAGCTGGGACCTGGGCTTCGCAATTCAAGTTTCCACTGTTGTTCTTCCAAGGCAAGCATTCTTGGCAACAGTACTGCTAAAAACACCAAACTACAGTGATTCATAGGTAGTTTTTTTTTTTTCTTTTTAAATGTTATCACCATTATTCCAGACTCTATAATAACTCACAATGAACAATTTGATTTTCCAATTACCCTATGCTTATACCAGCCTTATAAAATCTCCATTCTTCACAAGAAAACTAATTTCATAGTCTGGGAAGCCATTGCCAAGTTATGACTATTATAATTATTTGGGGCTTTTGTATATTTACTCATTGTAAGTCTACTTCCTTCTGTTAGTCCTAGTAATTTTCATTCTCTGTTCAGGAGCCAGCCTCTCTATGTGTGGATTGTGTTCACATGTTAGAGATGGTGAAAACAATAGGAATTCATTCATCAGGTTCCAATGCATACTAGGTTATCAATAACCTTTAAAAGCCAGAAAGCATTTGGATTTAATACAGGTTGATGTGCTGTTGCCAAAAACTAACATGGTTGTCAGACACTAACAATTATAGATCCTTTATTCAATCACTTCAGTGTTTCCCTTCTCATGAAAATCAAAGTATCTGGTCCATTTTCATCAAATGCAAAGAAACAAAAAGCTCAATGAATAGAAGTATCATGATTTCTTGGCAAGATTTCCAAATGTATGTGTTGAGGTTCTTACCTTGGCTTCTTCTCCTCCCTCAGTCCCTTTCTTTCAACACAAGATGCCATCTATTGTAAACTATTTGCAAATTCCAAAGCGTGGCTCTGCCACCTTTAGTTCTTTTCCCAGTCAGCCACGGTGCTGCCATTTTCAGTGTGGCATCACCAGAAACAGAATATTATCCATATGGTAAATGCCTTGTGAACATCAGACTGGTCATGAAGCTCAATTCTTCCTCAAGACATTTCCAGAAATTCACCATTTTATTAAAAATATATAAAAATCATCCTTGAACCCAAAGGTTTCAGTTCCTGTATTGTTTGGCATTTAGAAAACCTAGCTGGGAAAAGAGCTTATCTGGCTTGCATGGAGATTTCATTTAGAAAGTCTGTACCATGCAGTCTCATCTAGTGCCCAGTAAATTGCAAGTTTGTGCCTCTTAGCAAAGCGTAGTCACCCTTCCTTTCCAAAATGATCCCGCTTCAACATTCTTCAACAACCAAGAGCAATCTGTCTTGCAATGTGTCCTTCCTGCCACATTGGTTATTACCAAGATTCTCTCTGCCAAGAAGTGATCGAAACATTGCATTTCCCTTGCTTCCTTTCTTATCTTCAGCCTCAATGGTATAGTTTCCCATACCATTCAGCTTTCATGTCCATCTGTATCAAGCACCTGTGGGACTGAGTGCATTTTGTTTCGCTTGCCTTGTGTGCTTTCATTTGTTACTTTCCAAATCTTATTATTTACGTGGATGCACAGAGCATCTTTGTGGATCTCAGGTTCCACAACCTCATCTAAGCAAGTTTTATGGGCAAAGTTGCTCTCCATCATCCTCTCAGTGCTCATTGTTCATCACTGCCTCCAGAGCTTCATTTCCATTGTATTTTCCTCATTTAGTTGTAGTCCAAACCATCACTGGCTTTTATCACTTGCACTGTTGGCATTGGCAGAGGTGTTTGAGAACACTTATCACAAAGCCTGTTTCCTTCTTTGAGTCTTATTGGCAATGTTCGTACATCCTTGCATGGGAGAAAGCTTCTTTCAGAGGAATGTTATACCACTTAATAATAATTCTGAGTCAAGCAAATAAAGATTTGCTTATATTGCTCAGTTATGGGCCTGCTCTTGGTTTCTTCATGATTTTTTTCCAAGCTTCATTGCTATTTGGTGCCACACCTGCATCTGTAGTCTGCTGTCTTTGCCACTCTGCTTCCATCTTCTTCTTCATCCTTCATTGATGGCCAATAGAGGGAAAAAAAAAAAAGCAACATGTTTATTTTGCACAGAAGCACACATGACTGTCTTCAAAATTCTGAAAGAGTCAAGAATGTGAGACCCTATACACACAAACTTTCAATGATTTTGCCAAGAAAGTTCATCCATGCTTTGGGCCCCGTTTATTTTGTTGTCTGGCATGACGAAATTGCCACATTTTTAAGAAGTTGCTATATTAAATACAGTATGCATATATATATATGAAATATAGTATTGCATATAATATGCAATTAAAAATAGAAATACTTAAATTGTCTTTGTTTTTTTCCTATGTCTTTGTGTACACGGTATTCAAAACTGTGGCTTCTCTGAAAGCCCCCAGGACAGTATTTTCGTTAGAAGTTAAAATTTCTACTGAAGCAGAAGAGATTTGGGTTTGTTTTTTTTTTCATTTTGCCAAGAAAAATTATTTGGATTTCAAAACCGAATGCCATGTTTTTATAGTCTTATGCTGGCATGATGAGCTTAAACTGAAAATATGCGCATGTGCATAATTGTATACCATGTCAGCATGTGTATGTTTTATGTGAGTCTATGTGTGCAAAGTGGGAAAGGCTTCTTCTGTGGTGTCTGCCTTTGACTTGAGAGGTGGCTCAGGAAATCTCAATAGGACATGGTGACAGTGGGTGAGAAGATTTTCATGAGTCATGATGGGAACTAGAGAAATAGAGGAAACCAGTGTGTATGCTTAGGGATGCTCATTCACACAACTGCTATCTAAGAAGCAGCATTAGTTTTCTGGCTGGCGATCAAGTTTTTTAAAGTCATTAGCTTAAACATTTCTCAACAGTGGAAAGGTGCCATTCTTATTAAATCTCACAGTAGAAGATGCATATTTGTGAGCCAGTTCAGCTCAAAGTGGTTGCTAAGCAGGTAATGGGAAAGGGAATTAAAAACAAACAAACAAACAAAAACCCCTCAGAGTGATAGAAATGTTAAGAGAGAAAGCAGAGAAAACGAAAGCCCAGACAATTAAACAGCCTGATAGTTTATATACTGGTTTATTTGCTTGCTTAATGTTTGGTAGTTTAATCTTTTAAGCTGGTTTACATGCTTTCTAGAAAAAAGACTGTTGTAAGAAGAAAGGAAAAGAGGAAAGGGGAGAGGAGGAAGGAAGAAGCATAAAAGAAGGAAAAAGAAAAAACAAAGGAAAAATAAACTTAACCATAGCATAACATACAATACGAGTAATACCCATTAAAGGTGACAGCATTTTACTCATTGGGGAAACAAGTTGAACCACACTTTTTCAGCATGTAAATATGTTTTGAATAAAAATCAGTTCCAATGCCATGCTATGGAAATTACCTGTATATTTGTCATATTTTAAATTAATTTTTTTGCATTCAGTTTCAGAGAATTTAATACGTTCTTTTAAATTTTAAAATGGAGATATACACATGCAACTGGGGAAACAAAAACCATTTTATAAGCCTTCATAATCTTTAGCTACCCAAAGATTTATACTTCATACATTATTATGAATGAGATTAAAAATGCAAATGTAGGGATTTTGAATATAGAATGCTGAAAATCAAGCATTCTGATAAAACCGAAAAATTTCGCCTCAAATGTTAAGTTTAAATACAACAGGAGCCCCATTATAACAATAAAGCCAGGACACAAGAGCGATAACTCTGCTCTCAACAAGAATTTGATATTCAGGTTCAGAGATGGAGGGCCACTGATATAACTTAGAGCTGACTCTACATGAGAAGTTACAAAGTTAATAGATTTTATTGCAAATAAATGCCTTTTTCATGCAAACAAAATATAGGAACAGAGTTTAGAGGTGACAAATGTTAGTGCCTTAGTCCTCAGGCTGATTAAGTGGAGCCATGACCTATTCCTGCAGGGCTGAGTAATTTGCCCTAAGTGAACTTTTGTTCTTTTGTCTTTTAAATATCTCCTTTCCAAATTTGAATTCCTCTCAATTGGGTTATGGAGAAAAGTTTGACAAGGTGAGCAAGCATAATTTGCAACACTGGTAGAATCTAGTTTGGTAAAAAGAAAATTGGTGAATAAGGGGTCAGTTATGTTTCATATCATTGAAACATTGTTGCTGCTGCTGCTGCTACTGCTAAGTCGCTTCAGTCGTGTCCCACTCTGTGCGACACCATAGATGGCAGCCCACCAGGCTTCCCCATCCCTGGGATTCTCCAGTTAAGAACACGAGTGGGTTGCCATTTCCTTCTCTAATGCATGAAAGTGAAAAGTGAAAGTGAAGTCGCTCAGTCGTGTGTGACTCTGTGCAACCCCATAGACAGCAGCCTACCAGGCTCCTCCATCCATGGGATTTTCCAGGCAAGAGTACTGGAATGGGGTGCGATTGCCTTTTCTGATTCAAACATTGGGCTCAGTTGCACATTGGGCTCAGTTAAACTAACATGAATATTCATGGTAATAGCTTAAAAATACTCAGAAAAATACTAGAAACTGGTCATATTCAAGTCAATTTGAATAAAATACATACATGCTATATGCACATGCTTACATATATACACACAACAAATAAGGCTGATTTGCTTCCTTGTCCCCTTAATAAGCAATAATTAAGAAACGAACAAATGACTGACAACTGTGACATATCTAATTCAATATAATATGATTTTGGGGGACATATAGGGTTTCTTTGTACAATGTTGTATATATGTATTTGTATAATACCACATATATATACACATACACATACCTATATATGTGTGAAACAAGCATTGTATTGATACCTAGTTGTGCAGGCTTGTACTTTAAGCATGATTTTGGGGGAAAAGAGTCTTTTTTTATGTATCTTCTGATTCTGTCTATTGTCAATTCTTGATTATCTCCACTGATCAAAGTATAATAGTAATGGGAAAAAAATCTAAATTGCTAGCTATTTCAATTTGGGTTTGGAATGCACTTCTATGCTTCATTTAAACAAAAGGGTATATGTTCAGGCGACTCACAGCAGTTTCAAAGAATTTTATCGAGACCTTCCAGAGGGTAAGTTATTAAGTATATGGCTTAAAGGACTTTTTCTGATCTTGGGAAAGTAGGAAAATCCAGATCCAAGGAAAGTAAGATTAAAGCTAAAGTCAGATTATCAATCTGAGTGGAGGGATAATGAAGAAACTCTGTTAACAGTAAGAAAATTAAATCGGTATTCATCATATTCAGAATGGCAATAGTTCTTTGCACTTAATCTTCTAGTATGATGGGTTGTTGCATAACTCAATCTTTCTCCTAACAGCCTACACCTTAATGTGTTATGATGGTACAACTATAGCCACAGAAATTCTGATTCTCACTTTAAGTCTTAGTTACATTCATGTCAGTGTCCATGGTCATTGATTTTGCGCAACCCAAATTATGCAAACCTTCAGAGAAAAATAACTCTTAAGTTTTTTTTTTTTCAGTGCAAATTCATTCTCTCAATGTTGTAAAAGTGACATTTAGCAAACTCCAGGCATTATTTTTGGAATAAATTTGAAATAAGTTAGATAAGAAAAGTAAAAAATCACCTTGTGTTTCAGGCATCATAGAAAGCTTTATGTCTGTAGCACCACAGTATAACACACTGACTTCAAATAGTAATCTTGCACAAAGGAGGAGTGTATGTTGCTTCACTATAAGTAACTCTTCAGATACATACTCAATGATACTAATATAAAGTTAGCAGTATGGTTAATTCTATTCACCGAAAAAAAAAAAAGTTATTCACTCATGAAATTAAACCAGTTTGTTATCTTACTAAATTGTTTTATGCATAGAAAAAGACTTTTCTAATGTAAATCCTAAACTAAGAAAACAGACTCTATTGTGGCAAAGCTGGGATGTGAACCAAACAAATAACTCTTTGACCTCAAATGGAGACATGGATTGACTAAACTAGGGTCTACTCAGTGGATTCACTTAATTACACCACCTGAACTTGTGAGCTGAGCAGTTAACATTTTAGTTTAAGGGCATTATTGCTTACAAGAGCAAAAAGTGTTAGTGACTTTATGAACACAGGAGTGTCTCTGAGTCAAAAATATCTATGCCATTACCTGTCACTGAATCAGTGGACTTTCATTCTTTTGAGTTTTAGAATTTTTTCAAGTTTCAAAAGCCACAAATTGAAATAAAGCAGGCAAATATTTCATGTAATTATTTGTTAGTAATTAATGTCTTTGATTTTAATATTCTAAGGGTTATTTTGGCATCAAATGAATAGTAATATTTTACAGAAACTTGGAAATGAGATACATAGAAGGCACCTAAATGAGGGACAATGATAGCAGAAATCTTTTGATATCTGTGAATCACAGGAAAACCTAGTAAAGATATCCTGGTTTATACAATTTTCCCATGAGATATGTTCAGAAATCTTGTCTACATGTAATAATTGTCCGAGTTCCTTCTAAGATGTTCTTTGTTTATCAGTATGTTTTAAGAACTAATGTCTGTAGTAGTATCTTAGGAGCTAGCACATTCTTCCCCATTTTAAACTAGTTTGGAATATATGAGAGCAACCCATATCTACCTGTTCCCTTCAGTTGAACCAAATAACTATAATAAGCTGAAATGTTGATTGAATATCTTTATTTAGATACAGTATCTATAATTCAGTTCCTCATTTTTGGTTTTCCTGTACACCCTCTATTTGTCAGCTCTAGTCAAGAAATATGCTATTTTGTATGGATTATCCAAATCTATTGTGTTTTTATTCTTGTTTCTACTTGGACATGCCTTAAGAGAAGTTAAAATATAACAAGTTGATATAAAATATATTTAAAAAGAGAATATGAATATTGAAACCATATACTTAATGTTATCTGGGAATTTTATTATTGATTTTGCGTGACCTCAGATGACTCAAAATAAAGGAAATAAAGAGGTGCCCATAGCAAAACTGAGACAGGAGCAGTGTTTTTTTTTCTAGGAAAAAAACAATGGTTCCACAAGCTGTTCCTAATTTCTAATGACAAACTAACCATCAGAGTTCAGAGTTGTATTTATTGCTTGTTCTTATAAGGATATTTTAATTCACTGAATTTTATGTACCAATTGCATTTCAACTCCTATGTAAAAGGCACAGTGCTAAATATTGGTTGGGTGGGAGCATTCAAGGTTCTTTACCTCTCATAGCAAATAATTTTTGTAAAAGGATATCTGTTCCATTGTGCTTTTATTAGGTTGTAGTGTCTTGTTTTCATTTTACCTCACTTAGTTTCTCATCTTACTGTTTAGCATTTTCAGCTGGAATAGCAGGCCGTCTGTTGAGCTCCTTCTGTGTATTCACTGGTTTTCTTGGTTTACTGGAAACAAAACTGTGCTTAACTTACTATTGTCTACATTCCGTCCGTACAGACTATGTCAAATGCTTACCCCAGTTTAAATGATTTATAAAATCTATCTTTGATCACAGCCCTTTAAAGGAGAAATATGTCATGTCATGGCCCATGTCTTTTACAAATAGGAAAGACTTCTGGATGGGCAATATGGAGGATTTTTAGTTCAGGTTTCTTTTACTGCTTCAAAACACATTGCCTTACTGTGTCTTCAACCGTCATTGTTCTTCTGGGCAATACATGTATTTCAAATATTTCATCCTAATTCTATTTTCTTGAAGGCAAGCTTAATTTAGACCTTAAACTTTTCTTTCACCATCAGTACTATATCTTATTTTATTGCTTCTCTCTGAATACCTTCATCTATACAGGTGTCTTGTTGATAATGAACTTCATTGGAAGTCTGGCTAGATGTTCTATCAAATCTCTATAGTCTGCCTCCTTTTCTCTGTTTCCTTTTGAAACTTTATTTTGCAGCTGAAAGAGGACATCCTGGGGAAGTTCCAATCAGCATCATTTTCTAAGGACATGTACTTTATAAGTCCAAGGTTCTGTATGTAAGATACTATCTTAAGACAAACTCAAACATCATTTCTTTATCTGGAAACTTCTAATTCAAATATTTTGCTATCAAAATTAATTGTATTCTCTCTTGCTGGGATATTTAAGACTTTGGTCACATTGCATGCCAACTGCCTGATCATTCTTCCATGATAAATTACTTGGCAAATATATCTGCCAATTATTCTTTTGGAGTGTACAAATTATTCCACCTGGCTTTTCTTCACCCTTTGCACTAACTTAAAACATTTTTTTTTCTAACAAGCACATAAATATTTGCAACCAATCTTACATTTCTCTGATCTGAAGAAAATTATAATCATGACTTCAATAATGAAGTCTCTTGGCTGAAATCTTGCAAACACTTCATGTCTTGTCTTGAAGGGCTAACTCATCTATTTCTGTAATTTCATAGGAACTATGCATCAAATCTATAATTGCAGTGAGAGTTTTCATGAACAGTATCAAGAAGCTAGATCCTAAGAAGAGCTAGAAATTTTCTGATCCGGGCACTGCATTCTGTGTCAAAGAAAATTTTGTTATTTTAACTAATATCATAACTAAATACATTACTGCAATCAATCACACTAAATCATGGAAAAAGTCAGCACAGTTCACCACTCTGCATCCATTTGATGCAGCCTAGTTTTGCATTGGGTTCCTGAAGTCATGTTCCACTTACAAATAAATGATAGATAATTAATTAAAAATCCAAAAAAAGTTATAATCTAAGTCCAGTTTGTTTTAGTTCAATATTTTAAAAGTGTTTAACTCCAATTTTATTCTAATATCTTAATATTGGCAAAAGTGTCCCTCCTTTGTTGAGTAGTAAAAATTTTAAAGTGTTTATTGGGAGGATGGACAGATGCATCATTAATCTTAAAATAGTGACCTTTATATATTGTACAAAAGGTGAGATGACAGAAATGAGTTTCTGATATATAATTATCACTTTTGAGACTGTTTGACTATAGAACTGGTAAAAGAATAACACTTTGCCTACAATGGGGAAATCAGGAGATGGCTAATTTCTAAAACCAAATGGGACTGTTACAAAGCATAAAAAAGCAAAGATAAGCCAACAAGTCAATGATTCAATACATAAAAATTGCAAAAAAATAGCTGTATAGTTTCATTAATTGTGAAATTTAACACAATAAAAGCTATTAAATGTGAATTTGAATTTAGACTTAGATTTATCAAAAATGAGAATAGAATATTCAGCAAGGAAAACATATGCAGAGTATTATCGCTTCTTCTAAAAA
>SJYC01002834.1:0-74519 GCA_006408675.1 Madoqua kirkii | reverse complement strand
ATATTCAGGACTGCTTGCTCTTCCTTTTGTTTTGTCATAATACGTCCTTGAGACTGTGAGTAGTTCAATTTTCTAAGCTCTAAATTTACATTAGAAAAGAAAAAAAAAACAGAGCACGTTGTTTTCCCATTTTGCCTTATTTTATATATATATATATTCAGACTTTAAACAAATCTGTAACTCTGTGACTATAACAGAACTGCATGTCACAAAAAGTTTGGTCACTGAGCATTAGTGGGTCATTTAAACTTGACCTGTGAAAGTACCTGCATAGGGGACCTTGTGATTGTGGCAATATTTCCATTTGATTTCTCTCCAGGTTTGAAGAGAGAACTGTCTCTCCCTTTTAGGAGTATGTTATATTTGGTGCACGTAGAAAAACTTTGTTAAGATTGTCAGTAATATTCTGTGTCAGAGATAACATTTTAAGAGGTAGAAATTCCAAAGGTTGAACTCGACATTGGTTATTGGCTTATCTTTTCAATGGTGCCCATCACAAAACTCACCCTTGAGTGTAAGAAGGAGAAATTTTAAAAATGCCATTCTAGCAATAATGAATGCATTAATTCCTCAGTGGACCCAATGGAAGAGGTAAGTACCCCCTTAGCACCATGTACTGGCTGAATGTGCTGAGATCCAGAGCTTTCTGAAGGTCACGCAGCAGGGCAGTGGAACTTCCAACAAAGACATCTGACAATCACCACTTGCTATTAAGAGTTTCAGCCCTTGCTTTCTTTCTTGGTGATCTTCAATGCTTTAAATAGGGGACTCATTCCCTTTGAACCCCACTACAGTTTTCCCCGACAGTGCCTGATAATGTGAGATGCTCCTTCATCCTCCTTCTCCCAAATGGTTAATTTATCTGTTCAAAAGAACCAATGAGGAATCCAAAGGGCCGGGTGGCTTAATACCATGGAGGCTCACCCATATCTCTTTCAGTACTTAATTCATTCACAGGCCTTTTTCTCCAATTACTCACTCCCTCTTCCACCTCCCTAACCCCTTCCCAATAGGGTACATTTTTTTTTTGTTTGTTTTTGTTTTTTCTTTTTTTCTCTTGCTCTCTCTCTCACTCTTTCTTTTCTGTATCTCTCGGAAATCAGACAGGAGTTCAGAGCACTTTCACTACCTTTTATGAGGTAGATTGTGATGTCATAGATGGGGGCAGGGCTAGTCAACTTTCTACCCACCTCCCAACCTGTGCTGAGGGAGCTCCGATCGGGAGTGGAAGCAGTGATTCTTCTATGGTGAGTAACTTCACTTTCTAATCTAAACTATCTCATTGTAAACATTAATTTTGAAAGCAGGGGGATGGCATTTTGATGAAGTCAAATGTGACCAATCAAGCCCTCTTTAATTACTGTATTAACCAACTTGGGGCAAAAGATCTTCTTATTTATTCTTTATTTAAGTGAAGAATTCCACAACACAGATATACTCTCCAATGATGATCTAAACTTGAGAAGCTAAAAATGGTATTGTCATTCCTTTATTTCTCAGTCTTTCTTCCCTTTGGGATGGAAAGTCATTGCATATGTGGAATGAACCCATTCTGTAGTCATTTAGTAAGCTTTCTCTAAAGTAAGGCTAGTCAGAAGAGTGTATTCCTCTTCATTTGAAAGATTTAAGGATGAGATGTTTGGCCAGAGAATCAGTCTGCTCTTCTAAAATTGTAAAGAAACTGATACACAAGAATTGTCAAAAACTTGGTTCTGATGTAAACAAATGAAAACTTTCCAACGCAAAAGCTAAAATAATAAGAAAAAAAGTCAGCACTCTTGCAAGATTAAGGGCGCAACCATTTCAATGTGTTTCAACCAAATTTGCTACCTTTTTGTTATATATCATAACACTGATGCTGTTGTAAAAAGCTGCTGTTCTTTGTTATATTCCGATTTCCATTGTTGCTATTTAATTCTTTTATATGCCTTAGTATTTAGAAAGAAAATATCAACTGCAGTGAGCATGTTTCTCCATTTTCCTTGTTCTTTCTGGGTACCTATTAAAACCATCAAGATATCAACTTTTATATATGAGAGGCAAAGGAAGTTCATGGAGATGGTTATATCTTTAAGGGGTGTCTAGGTGGATATTTTCTAAAAAGTTTTGAACATCAGAATCTGAGGCCCTGTTACTTTTCATGGGATGGGATAAAACACATCCAGTTTGAATCATAAGTATTATGAAAGGAGTTAAGAGCTTATCATTCATTTTTTTCTACTCCCTAGTTAACTCACTATGTATGGATATTGGTGTTGGAGAATAGGCACAGTTTAAAAGGAGACATCTGTCCTCATCCACAGCTCTTCTGTTATGTGTAGACCCTCTAGCCCTCTCCCACAGGGGTCCTTCCCCACAAGATACTGTCCTTTTCATGACCTGGGGTAAAGTGGTATGGTCACTGCTGAAGCTATTTTTTCAGCTAAGCTTTCTAACCTAAAGAAGCAACTACAATGGTGAAGATTTTAGGCACAATAAGTAGAACTGGAGTCATAACTGGCCCAGAGGAAAATGTAGGTGATAATCACCTGTAGTCCACTTAATATTGCAATGTGGGCAATAGGTGATGAAACCTCCTGTGTTGGGTGATCCCTCTCAAGTCTCTAGTCTTTTCATTAGAAGTGTTAGATCCTAGAACCCCAGGTAGGACTAAACCTCTAGTGCCAAAAAAAGTCTGATGTCTAATCATATAATAGCTCAAGTTTTTCATGTCTTTTATCAATCCCTTATACAGCTGCCAGGTAAGAAATGCTCATATTTTACAAACCCTTGGAATACAATCATCTTTAAACTTCGTGAGTTAAGAATGGTTGTGTTGTACAACTTGTGCAAATTCAGAGAATCTATCATGGAATGCAGTGTGCATGCACGTGTATACTCTCATGTGCATGTTTCATTTAAAGTGGTGTTCAGTGTTTTTATATCCATTTTGTATGCATTTGAATTATAATTTAAAATACATACATATATTGTGCTCTCAACAAAAGAGTCACATGTAACAGAAGATACATAATCTGATGTCTGAACACTAGTGCACTACTCCTGTTTCTGTCGGTGACTAATTAGGTAACTCAAAGTAAATGCCTTTGATGTTTTGGGCCTCCTGCAATGCAGGAGACCCAGGTTTGATCTCTGGGTCAGGAAGATCCCCTGGAATAGGAAATGGCACCCGACTCCAGTATTCTTGCTTGGAGAATTCCATGGATAGAGGAGCCTGGCAGGCTACTATATAGTCCATGGGATCACAAAGAGTTAGACATGACTTAGTGACTAACACACACACATACTTGGGCCTCAGTTTTCTCATCTAAAATGATGATAAATGAGTTAAAGGATATATTCTAAAGTAATACTGCTGTAAAGTTATTTTGTTTTGTATGTTTTTAAAGAAATGGTTTATGGGGAAAAGACTATATAGTTGATGAGATCTAATTTTTGTAGTTGACAGATTTATTCAAACCTGAAGAAAAATTTCACTCCAACTTAGTCTCAAAATGTACCCTATATCTGATATAGTCTTACTTGTTTAATAATATTAGTAGTTCCCATTCTTTTAAGTGGACATTATCAAGCAATTGATGATTAGCTATGTGTTCATTTGGAAGACTAATGTGTTTTTTAACTTCTTAATTTTGTTATTTTGATTATTTGAAATAAAATATCCATACCCTCTAGGTAATAGATGGAGCTAGGTCTCATTGGGACTCTGAAATTCAGAATTACTTATGCAATGTTGCAGGAATTCCCTTGTGGTGTTGGGAAGAGTTGGTGAGTAGGGAATTGATGAATCCTGAATAATGTGGTATGAGGACAAATGGCGTGTAAGACCTGGCTCCTACTCTTGAGGAATGTGAAACCTTTTTGGAAGTCTAGACACATACCACGTGACAACTGAGAGGTGAAGACAATAAGTGTCAAAGTACTAAGAGATATCCCTGTGGGCTGAGTTGGACTGGATTGTCCTGGCAAGGCTTTGTGAGAAGCTGAGGCCCTCAGCTAACTTTGAACAAAGTATTTTAGATTTGTGTTGTGGGCAAGGAAATATTTCAGATCAAAAGCCCACAGAATTATAAATTTTGCAGAAAATAACCTGTGTTGAAAAATGTCATATATCAAAATAAAAAAATTTTTGCTTTGAGTCCAGTCCAATACCTTTTGAGCCTCTTTCCCCTTAATTATATGCTGACTTTATAATATATGAAGAGGAGGCTGCAAGTGAATGACTTAGAATAATGGTTGAAGTATAATCAGGCTGCTACTTTCTCAGTTACACAAGAGGTCATATGATCACTCACAGCCACAGCTGTGGAAGAGAAGTAAATAAATTGAAAGAACTGGGGACAGAAGGAAGCTGTACCTCTGGGACATTCTGGTTTTCTGTTGAAGGTGGAAATGGATTGTCATTTGGAAAATCAAGGGCTCTATCACTGACAAGTTTAGAAAGGTTGCATAGTCATAGAAATGCCCATAAGCTAATGAGAATTTGTGTAACCAGTATGGTTTTCTGAAACAAATGGAAGTTTCTTGCACTGAATAGGAATCATGTCAGACTCTGCTCTCAAACAGACAATGATTATGCAAGTCTCTTTCCCTAATACACTTGGAAAGAGGTGACTGATTTGGCCATGATTTACCCACTTTGGGCTTCCCTGATAGCTCAGTTGGTAAAGAATCTTGCCTGCAATGCAGGAGACCTGGATTTGATCCTTGGGTTGGAAAGATCCCTGGAGAAGGGAAAGGCTACCCACTCCAGTATTCTGGCCTAGAGAATTCCATGGACTATAGTCCATGGGCTTGCAAGAGTCGGACACAACTGAATGACTTTCACTTCATTTTTTACCCACTTTGACATAGGAGCACATTTAAATGTGAACGCCTCTCTGTTGCTGTAGATTCAGATGATATTCACTGTATACTTTGTATCACTTAGAGGGTACTATTCCTATATTTCTTGCTATCCAGGTTTCTTCCAGGTTATTACTTTGGCCATTCTAATAGCCAAGGATCCCACGAGTAAAACTGCTTTATTACCTATCCTACATTCTAAGGACTTGGTTTACATCATCCAGTGAAATTTTTCTTAATTTTCTATCATTTAATTGAGATTAATTTCTAGAATACATTATCACAGGAAATCACTTTATAAAACTAAACTTTTCTGTATGGAAATAATGACATTGTAGGATCAGATTCAGTTTTACAAAACAGAGAAGGCTCTCTTAAAACTAATTTCCCCAAAAAGTTCAAGTAAGACTTCCATAAATTTTTGTGGAATAATCTACAGTATTAAAGGAAGTTAAAGATATTATACAATTAGGTTTGTCTCAAGAGAACAATAGTACTCTTGAGTACTGATGGTAACTCTTACCTTCCTCCCTCAAAATGCCCCAGAGGTAATTTTAGAAATAAAAATTCAGTTATATTTATAATTCAACAAACATTTAGTGAGTAAATAACATGTGATATTCACTTTCTTATGGAAGGACATGGAAGAGGAAGTGGAAAAAGGCACATAATCAGTAATTATGATAGATTATAATAATCACTGTAACAGAAATATGTACAAAGTATATGGGATTTCTCTAGAGAAGGGGGGAGAGGAAGCTTCATTAATGGGGTAATATCTTTGAATCTTCAGAGATAAATGAATAGGAATTTTCTAAATTATGGAGAGAAATGATTAGCCCAGAAGGGAAACAGAATGGCCATAATATTTTGGTATAGATGTTTTCTGTGCAGACCAGACCTGAAATGCTAGAGATAGGTAGAAAGATGGAGAAAAATCAGAGGTAAAGTAGGAAAGGTAGGTAGGCACTGGAAGTCAGAGAAAAACTTTCTGACATAACCTTATTTTAATGACTGTCTCCCAAAATGGTCAGAGGATCACACCCATATGTCAAACCAAACACAGAAAGAGATGGAAAGAGACTGTTAAAATGCAACATCATGGGCCAGACTGCAGACCCCCTGAATCAGGATTGTAGGGCCTATGTAGTGATTTCCTGAGATTGTAGAGCATATGTAGATTCTTGGAATTTGTAATTAACTACCCTATCTCACCTTCAACATGCCAGGTGACTCATTTCCATAGCAAAGTTTCAGGCAATAAAATTGACTCATTCTTTCTATATTCTCAGAGGAAGATATAAATTTAAAAAAGAAAATATTAAGAGCTAAAGATGCGGAAAAATGGGATAAAAGTAACATAATGTCGGACACAACTGAGCGACTGAACTGAACTGAACTGAATGTTCTTGGGAAAGTTGGTTTAAATTTCGGTTAAGCATAAAAATAATTTTCGAATAATGATGGTTGTCAAATATAAAGAATTACTAAACTATTAAATATGGCTTGAAGAAAAGGCATGAGACTATAAACATTCAAGGGATTGCTTTGTGTCTTTAATCATCATGGATCAGTGCAAGAAGTTAATCAAGTTCAGGGCAAAGTTCTACAGCTCCGAATTTGTGTCAGGGAAAGGGATGGAAACAATAGTGCAGAGCAGTGCTTATTTCTGCTTTGTATTCTTTGGAAGAATTATTTGACTAGTTTTTAATTTTAATTAGGAGAACTCTTCCCTGGTGGCTCAGGTGGTAAAGCATCTGCGTACAATGCAGGAGACCCGGGTTCAGTTCCTGGGTTGAGAAGATCTCCTGGAGAAGGAAATGGCAACCCACTCCAGTATTCTTGCTTGGAAAACACTATGGACAAAGGGATCTGGTAGGCTACAGTCCATGGGGTCGCAAAGAGTGGGACATGATTGAGCGATGTCACTTCACTTTCTTTTCTATTGAAAAGAAATATTGATTAATCAAGCTCTCAAGTCAATGTAAGGTCTATGGTCCAGGTGGCTCAGTGGTAAAGAATCCTCCTGTTCAATGCAAAGAGACACAGGACACACAGGTTTGATCCCTGGGTTGAGGAGATCCCCTGGAGGAGAAAATGGCAACCCTTTCCAATATTCTTACCTGGAGAATCCCATGGGCAGAGGAGTCTTGCAGGCTACAGTCCATAGGATCACAAAGACTAGGATATAACAGAGGGACAGAGCACATGTATTCCCATCATAATTAGAAAAATCAAGCTTTAATGTCAATGTAGTGTCTATAGTCTATGGTGAAAAATATTAATAACATAGCTCTATATTTTAATCAATAATCATTTAGAAGTGCTCATATTTTTCTTCATGAATAGCCCACTGGTCTGTGTAGAAAGTTATACAAATATTCAAAGAAGAGAGAGGCACTAGAGAGGTATTTTACATTTGACTAAGACAAGAGAATGAACCCTGCTCTGGGAGAATGTGGCCCTGGATCACAGCCAGGAGGGTCAGTTCTGGACTTAACTTTTTGACTGATTCCATATGGTTCTCCCATTCCAGATTGCTGGAATCTTCTCCATTTTTTCATTTGAGAATGTCTTTGTTTAGAAGACAAGAGATGATAGAAAACTTTGCCTTTTCTTCATATTCATCTCTGAATTCCATGCAGTTGGTAGCAATAACTGCTTTGGCAGAGCTGGAGGTACTGTTGCATTCTAGAATTGACATGTGACACTGACTGATAGGATGCCAGTGCCTACCATTGATTGAGAAATTTGGTTTTGGCAAATTAATATAAAAGAAAATAATTCTTGCAGATTTTTTAGCCAAAGAAGTATAGCTCTATCATTGGGCCTTTATTGCATCAATCTTTCCAAATATCACCTTGGGTGGTTCTTAGAGATGTGCCAGGCAAAATTATTTTAAATTTACCTTAGGGCCTAGCATCTTACTTGAGTAAAAACCAAGTCAGAGACAGTAACAGTTACATGGTTTTGATGGTGGCCTTTATTGCATCAATCTTTCCAAATATCACCTTGGGTGGTTCTTAGAGATGTGCCAGGCAAAATTATTTTAAATTTACCTTAGGGCCTAGCATCTTACTTGAGTAAAAACCAAGTCAGAGAACAGTAACAGTTACATGGTTTTGATGGCAAAGATCCGAAAAATAAGAGGCAATCACATTCTTTTAAGGTAGACGCTAAAATTGTAAGCTGCTGCTGCTGCTAAGTCGCTTCAGTCATGTCCTACTCTGTGTGACCCCATAGACAGCAGCCCACCAGGCTCCCCCATCCCTAGGATTCTCCAGGCAAGAACCCTGGAGTGGGTTGCCATTTCCTTCTCCAATACATGAAAGTGAAGAGTGAAAGTGAAGTTGCTCAGTCGTGTCCAGTATTGTTATTTGAAGTGAATTTGGAAATCAACTCTGTCTTTTATTGACTGGGTAACATTCTTAATCTCTGAACTTTTGCTTTATAAAATGAAATATTACTACTTAGAGGAATAATAGGACAATTGCATGTAGTAAATAACAATTATAGCAGCTAAGATACAAGAGCTCAGTATATTCCATGCACTGTGCTAAGCTTTTGAAAAGCACTTTACAGTCTGCTTTCAAGTCATCCTGTGGAGGAGATACTGTTATCCCGATTAAAAATATTAGGAAAATGAGATTCAGAGAATTTGAGTTACTTCCTGGGGGGTCAGAAAGTTAGTGGTTGATATAGGGTAATGGTATAAGGAAGCCTACCTTGATCTTCTCCCCTAGCATGATGCATTCTCTCTGACATTCCTGACATTAAGTGCAGTGGAGGAACTCCTTTACTTATACTTTTATATTCCTCAACTAGTCTGTAGCTCCATAAGTATAGGAATGTACCTGAATGTTCTTAATTTTGTCCTTGGTTCCTGGCACACTGAGCACATAATGTGTGCTTTCTAGATTAGCTTCTTGGCCATTCTTTTTCCATTGTAGTATGTTATCACACTGAGAAATTCTAATAAATGTGAAGTCTGTCTTTCATTTATTTATAGAATATTCCCTGAATTATTCACTCACTATTCCCACATAAAAACACCTTACTTTATTTTAAATACTAGATCTCAAAGCATATTGTTTACCTAAGTTTTGGGGCCTAAAATCAGGTAACTTTTTCTTTAACAAACTTAGTTGCCTTGTAATGTACTTTGCTAAGTTTTCTGATACATTATGTAGACTTTTTTTTTAAGGATTATAGTATGTAAACATAGAATTTCTTCCCAGATAGCTGAATTAGTCAAGTTAATTATTTATTTTAAAAAGGAATGTGAAATAAGGACCAAGAGACATGCTGGTTTCATTTGCCCTCCCACATGAAGGTTGTGATATATTAAAATGTTAATTATATTTAGGTGTGAAATATAACTTTTAAATTAAGTATCCTAAATTATTAATTCCCAATCATACTATTTATAATTTATGTGTTTTAATTAAATTTAGATTCAGCTATATATTATTGTGGGCTTCCAAGGTTGCGCTAGTGGTCAAGAACCTACCTGCCAGTGCAGGAGACATAAGAGACTCAGCCTTGATCTCTGGGTCAGGAAGATGCCCTGGAATAGGATATAGCAACCCACTCTAATATTCTTGCCTGGAGAATCGCGTGGACAGAAGAGCCTGATAGGCTGCAATCCATAGGGTCACAAAGAGTCAGACATGGCTGAGATGACTTGGCACACAGCATAACACAATATGATAAGACATCCAAATAGTTATTTCTCACTCACATACACTGTGTATGGGTGGTTCAGTGCTAGTATAGTGAAACAAGAGTTATCAAGAACCCAAACTCCTTATGATTTTACTTTTTTGTTCACTTTATTATGAGGTTTCCATTCTCAAATTTATCTTTTGGTCCAAGTTGACAGCAAAGTATTCATCCTCCCGTTACCCACAGGAGAAAGAAAAGAGCGGAGAGGGGAAAATGGTGTACTTTCTAGTTGTGTTAGTACCCTTTAAAATGTTTCTCAGGAACATCTATATCCCTACCCATTTGATGTCTACTTACATCATATGATGAATCTGGGGAAAAAAAAAAAAAAACAGGAAGAAGTAGGCCATTCTTATCCATGTATACCTTCCATTCAGTGGAACACAAACTGGTTTCTGACTTCCAGTAGAAGTCAAAATGTTTGACCCAGCTGACCCTCATTTTTCTCAAGTGTAAAGTGAAAAAAATATTATTATCTACTTTATTGTGTTGTTTTTAAGCTTAAATGTGTTAATGTGTGCCACAGACTGAGTACAAGGCCCAGAAAGTAGACCAGGTAAATGGTCACCAACTTTAGTCTTCATTATCTTGTCTCTTCCAAAAGATGATGGTCTTTTTATCATGTAGGTATCATCATGTCTACCAATCAGGCCATTGGACAGATAGTAGTGAACAATTGGCCAATGTCTCTGTCCTCATAGAAACTGCATTTTTTTGAGGGGGGAGGTCACTGAGAATCCTGAAGTAATCACTGCAGAGAGATGATAGTTGAAAATATAGAAGGGAATGACTTCAACAGAGAAGTAAAGTAGTGATTCTCATATTTCAATCTTTAGAAGAATCACATGGGTGTAGCAAATAAAAATGGAGAACCATAGACTTTCCCATCACTGTTCTGACACTCATATATGAGATCAGGAATCTGTATTCTGTTTCTAAACAGTCTGAATGCGCTTACTCAAGGATTGCACTTTGAAAACTACTAGTCTAAAAAGGAAGGAAAGGAGGAAGGCTATCAGAAGAGATTACCAGGACTAGAAGTCAGTTTCAACCCTATCTTAGAATTCATGGTTTGTCCCAGCAGGCTATTCCAGTCTAGCCTAGTCTAAGTAATTCTTAGTTGTGACAAGCTAGTTGCGTTTCCTGTTGTATAGGACATTTGGCAAGCTCACTGGCATTGCCCCACTAGATGCTTGTATTCATTTCGTTTTCTCAGTAGTGACAATCAAGAGTGTCTCTGACCATGGCGGAGTATATCCTGGGTTGCAGGGGACAAAATGGCCCCAGATGAGAACCATAGGTCTGGTTGAACTTTTGATCTTGCACCTAGAATATACATACTATTTAAAATTGAGCCTTTTATTTCTTCCCTCTGGAAGGTTAGAAGACAGCAGATTCCAGGTTCCAGATTCATTTACCAAATGACCATTCTAGCCTGACATCAGGCTGTGAAGGTTCACTTTTCTTGAAGCAAGACTCTCTCTCCCTTCTTGGTTCCGCCAAATATTCCTGGCTTAGAGATATAGGCATTTCTACTCTCAAAGGCAATTAAGGGCTCTCATAAGAATGTTTAAAAGAAAGTTAAGTAAAATGACTTCAGTTTCTTGCTTTTTACAAGCAAGTGTATTGAGTTGAAAACAATTCAACTGTTTTTACAGCACCTTTTTTTAAACAAAGCATTTTCATATGTCTTTACATATTCTCTGTATACTTTTTAATCCTTTTATGATGAGCTAGATAATCAGTGCCTTTTTAAACACAAGGAAAAAGTGATTTTTTTTTCTTTAAAAATATTAAGAAATGCATCAGGCCAAAGGTTTCCTTGAGATTCAAGTTACTTTGAATCTCAAAGTAATGGGTTCTTTGAGGTATTATTTATGATGAATAACTCTACAAGGCTGAAATTAGTGCTAGGTGAGCCCTTGAAACTAAGCAAATTGTAGGTAGACATTGAATATATTTTATAGTTTAGCATTAATTCTACAGAGAAGGTTGGAGAGCTGTAACAGGTGGTAACTTCAGATAAAACAGAGATCACTCTCTTTCAAAGCTGTAGTATATTTGAAATATTTACCTTGGCATTTTTTTAGTGCATCAGGTAAAGAAATAATGAGGTAGCCTTTACATCTTATAATAAATACAGAGGTGATTTAACTTTGTCAAGGCTAGATTCAGAGGGACTCCAAGTTAGAGATTGTGCCTTGAGGACACTTTCATCTTAATATTAAGTATGATTTTCAGTAGGGGCAAGATACTGTATCAGACTCTCTCCAGTTCTTTAATGTTTATCTTTGTTCACTGGTTAAAAGTTGCCATTTTCCTGGAAGTTCACAAAGTCCTTTTTTTTTTTTTTTCCAAAGAAGTTTTCCAATTTCATAGATTTGAGTCTTGCTTTCAAAAGAACCACTAATGTATTTTCTATGATTTTGGGCAATACTGTTATGCATTTCCAGTCTTTGAGAATACTTGGCCTTTAATCTGTGTTTTTGAAAGTTTCTTGTGTAGCTCAACCTCTTGCTAGAGAACAGACAATATGTTGTCTATCCATAGAGGTTCTTTGTTGGACCAAAGAAATAATATTTCCAGTTTTAGACTGAAGGGAACCCTCTGGTGCAGTGGCTATATCTTCCCTAAAATATTCACTCCAGGAGAGACAGATTATAAGGTTCCAAACCAGGTCAAGCCCTGGCAGGCACTTGTAAGGGGACATATCCTGGCTTCTCAGGGGAACCACCTTAAATGCCCTTTATTTCTTATTTTATTCAAAAATGATTAGAGCAGCAGTATGTTATTTAAAACAGACATGGGAATAGAAATCATGCACTTAAATCCCTGGTAATTATCTTATTAGCTGGCAAGTTACTTTTCTTTAAACCTCCATTCCTTCCTGTATAAAATAGTAAGGATAAAGTGGTGTATCATTGGGAGGGGTGAAGATCAAATAATGGAAAATATTGGTGAAGTTGCTCAATATATATTGAATCTGGAAAATATCCAAAGTACATTGACCCAGAAAAGTGAGGTACTAGTCTACTTTTATCAGTAGGCTGATCTTGCAGATCAGTGTAAGAGGCAGCCTTAACTATGAATCCATCACCCAACTGACTAAATACTGGGGATACACCCACCCAATGCTACTGTGGCTTATGTGGTGCTAGTCTTTGTGGAGAACATGTCAATAAAGGTCGGGAATTTTTGTTAATAAATAGCAAGAAGTCTAGTCCGGGAGACAAGACTTGCACATACACATAAAGTCTTTGAAGACAAAGCAACAAATAACTAATTATTTCATTCTAGCAAGAAATGTAACAGTAATTGAGCTGGAATCACAAGGACAGCTCCATGGATACTCATATTGCAAGAATGGTTTATCTTTGTTTCTTGGTTGACCTTTATCTTTTGGAGGATGCACTCTACAGCCAGTTTTTGGGTCTCCAATAGCGGGTTCTTCTGTTATAGTTATTTTGGGAGACATTTTCTGATCATTCTCTATAAATGGGGAAAATTAGATTGTAACTAGACCACCCCATCCATACTTCTGCCCTAGTCATGCCCATGGTCAGATGGAGAAATAAACCTTATTCCTTTCTAAAATACCTTGTCCTTATCCTGCTAAGGTTTATATTACCCTTACACTACCCTGGGCATCTGTTGAAATTGTCCTTCCTGTACAGTTGCTTGGGCCTGAGATATGCAGGTGGTCAATTAAGTTATGATGAAATTCTAAAAGAACTCTCCAAAGGTACCCAAAAATTAAATAATAATCTTCTATAGTGGCATATCTATTTAAAATTTAAAAAGCATTTCAAGTTTAATTTCTCACTCAGACTTCAATAACTGGTAAAAATATATTGGTATTAATAACCTCATTTTACAATTGAAGAAACAGAAGCTTGGAGAGGTTACAAGGCTGTCATCATCAGCAACTAGCACGGCCAAGATGAGAGCCTATGTGCAGTTGTGCTACGTGCATTTGGATATTGCTTGTTCCTGCCTCACTTAGACAAGTAGTTGAACAAGAAATACAGGATATAGTACTGGTCAGACAGTATAGATGATGGTAGAACCAATATACATTGTGTTCTCAAAAACTGTGTCAGATTTACAACATATCATGGTGCCTATTGTGTGGAGAAGCAAAAGGCTTTCTTTCTTTCTTTTTTAGAAATTTAGAATAAAAAATTGTTTTTTTTTTTCATAAAGTTTGAATGAATAGGAAGTAGTGTATGTGATTGCTACCAGGAAAGAGAGTTAGACATTGTATTTGCTCAAGTTTTCCTTGAACTTGTAGATGACTTTTTGGTTGCTGGAAAGAAAGTGAGTAAATAGAAGATGATGTCCCTGTTCTGTGCCTAATCCCTATCTCATGTGAATCATGATTGCAAGATTGGAAGTTGGTATGACCCTTTTTCCTTTATGGCTTAAGGAAATTCACCTCATTACTGCTTGGTTGCATGATTCACACTTGTGAATAATTAAAATCATAATTCAAACTGAGCTCCAAATAAATGGCACCAATAGCCAGGAATACAGAATTGAGGGCAGGAAAATACTAAGGTGGATTTGCCTGATTAAGGAAAACTGTGTGTCATGTGTCACAGCGGTGGATTGAAGCTGATGTTAAAGCTGAAACTCCAGTACTTTGGCCACCTCATGTGAAGAGTTGACTCATTGGAAAAGACTCTGATGCCGGGGGGAATTGGGGGCAGGAGGAGAAGGGGAAGACAGGATGAGATGGCTGGATGGCATCACCAACTCGATGGACATGAGTCTGAGTGAACTCCGGGAGTTGGTGATGGACAGGGAGGCCTGGCGTGCTGTGATTCATGGGGGTCGCAAAGAGTCGGACACGACTGAGTGACTGAACTGAACTACCAGATATGAATTTGTGAACCCATGTTCACGAAGAACTTTCTCTGTTTCCTCATATGTAAAGAATGGATGGTAATATATACATTTGGATGATTATTTATTAAGACACCTAAACTATAACAAGCAAGCACATCTCAGTGTTTTACAGATGCTGGTACTAATTATTGAGGGTGCTTCCCTGGTAGCTCAGATGGTAAAGAATCCACTTACAGTGCGGGAGACCTGGTTTCAGTCCTTGGGTTGGTAAGATTCCCTTGGAGGAGGGCATGGCAACTCACTCCAGTATTCTTGCCTGGAGAATCCCCATGGACAGAAGAGCCTGGCAGGCTACAGTCCATGGAGTTGCCAAGAGTCAGACATGACTGAGTGACTAAGCACAGCATAGCAACTATTGAGGAAGGTAAACTTAAAGAAAGCTCAGTATTTTACACACAGAAAGCAGTAAACACAAAGAATTGAATCATGGATGTTTTCTGAGCAAAGAATGATCCTGAAGCTTTACCACTGAGGGCACAGTGAGAGAGAGAGTGGTCATAGGTCTTTTATTGTAGATGGCTAACATTATTTTCTATATTGTGTACCTAAATTCCACTCTTCTACTAATGTTATGACTCTGAGTACTCTTCCATAGAAGAATAAACAGGTTGAAGGCTTGTCGAGTTGGATATTGGACTAGGCATTATGCCCTAGCTTTGTGTCTTTGGACAAGCTTTGTGATCTTTTCTTCCCTCATCCAAAAAGTTGCAGTTAGCAACATTCAAGAAATATTTATGGAAGAACCATATGCCAGACACTGTTTTAAGTGTTTATGATATAGCTGGGGGTGAGGGACAATAAACTCATGAATAAAATATTTGCTGGATGGTGATATGTATATGAAAAAGTATTAAAATGGAAAAATAATAGCAAATTAAATGTCAAGGGTGACTCAATGGAGTTGAACTTTGGAAAGAGAAGATATTTCACCAAGATATTGATTATTTTATTAAAGATCTGATAGAGTTAAGGGACCAAGCTTTGCAAAAATCTGGAGGAAGACCATTCTAGGCAGAGGGAAAACATACAAAATCCCTGAAGGACAGGCATCACTGATATGTCTGAGCAATAGCTAAGAGATCAATATTTAGTAGTGGAATGAGCAAGAGAGAAATCAGAACTGTTGGGAACCAGATTTTATGACCCTGAAGGTCACTTTGATGGCTTTGGATTTTACAAAGACTAAGATGAGGAACCGCTGGACAGTGTTGAAAAGAAAAGCGATATTATTTGAGTTCATGTAACAGCACCATTATGGCTCCAATTAAAGGGAGAAAGAGTAGGAAGCAAGCAAGGAAACTGTTAGGGGATGATATTGCAACAATCGAACAGGAAATTCTGATGGAGGTTGGCCATGTAGACAATAATGAAGAAGGTGAGAAAAGTCAAATATTGGAATTATTTCAAAGATGCTGTTGACTGAATATGATGGCAGATTATATGCTGGCTCAGAGAGAACAAGATGTAATATAAGATTCTAGGTTTTTAACTTAAACAGTTGAAAGAATTGTGTTGTTAATAACAGACTAAGAAGACAGTGGTGAGGGCAGGTACCTCTCACTTGTCTCTGGGGTGGTGGGAAGAGTAATTAAGAAAAGTCTACAGAAGACTAGGAGATTCTCTAAATGTCAGAAGTCTTTGTGAAAGTAGCCAGTCTTGCAAGAAACTAAAGTAGGATATAAAAGTTAAACACTTAAAGCTCATTGAGTGTGTTCTGAATTCAAGGTAGGACATATCTACCTGAATCTGTGACAGTGTATAATGTGAATACTTGGAAAATAATTGAATATGTGATAAAATTGGTAGTGAGCTGACATCTCACAAAGAGAAAAACATTGACTAGGAAGAAAGACAAAGATTTAGAGGATGTGATTCAATGTCTACTCAATGAATATTTCAAAGTAGGCAGAAAAATGTATTCAGTTATAAAAAGCCGTGGATCAACTGCTCTAATTCAAAACTAATTTAATTAAAATTACTGGCCTTAAAAGATGCATTATACTAAAGACCTCTTATGCATTCTTGAATGATGATATCCATTTCTTCTTGTAATTCTCATTTCTATAACAAAAGAAGAGGGGAATTTTTAGGTTGACATGGAGAATTATTTTGTATAATTACATATATGTCTAACATTTCACTTCAGTTTTACACATTGTATTTAAGAGATTATTCTTTATGATATATGAGGGAAAGCAATATGATAATGACGGGGAAATGATATTAATATACCACTGTTAATCAAAGCCTTTGGAGGAACAGCTCAAAGGCCTGTAGTAGGTATAGTAAATGGGTTTAATCTTGATTGCTCACACTTATCAGTTGCTAATGATTAACTGGGCTGTTTTTCTAAAAGTATTTTAATTTATATATTTGGCTGTGTCAGGTCTTAGATACAGCATGCAGGACTTTCTTTGTGCTTTGTAGACTCTCTGGTTGAGGTGCCCAGACTTAGTTGCTCTGCAGCGTGTGGAGTCTTAGTTCACCCACCAGGAATTGAACTCATGACCCTTGCATTGCAAGGCAGATTTTAACCACTGGACTACCAGGGAAGTCCTTGGCTGTTTTGAGAAGAATTCTAAGACTATGTCTAGGACCAGTAGAACAAACAATTGTTATTGACTCGGCAAGCCAACTAGAGATAACAATGAAAAAAATGGTAGCAGGTGTGTCACACATGAACCATCCTTTCTTTCACTAAAAGAGACATTTCTGGAAGAAGATTGGAGCATTGACAAGTATAACTTGTTTAAAGGTTGCTCATGCTGCTTTTTTTTTTTTCCCCAGCTGACCTATTTCTTGCTATCTCCTGGCCTTTTCAGATTGTAGCCTAGGCAGTGTCCTCTCTTTATAGTTTCATTTAGTTACCCTGAAATTTTGGTTAGCATATTTTCAATAGACCTTATTTAATTTAGTCTATATATAAAATATATTTATATTTTAGTTAATCTGCTCTTTGCTAACTTTTATTTGGCTAATAAATATGAGCACAGTGTAACCAAATTGGTTATATACCAACCCACACCAGCAAGATTGCTATGCTCATGTTCTGGGAAGTTGGGCAGATGAAATTTTCAAGCACCTCCAAAGAATATGTGGATTCAACCCTGTGAGTCTATGGATGGATGAAGATAATGAGATAAGCTGATTTTAGTTGAACACAGTAGGTGCTAGGTCCAATGCGCTAATGATTAAAAATTGCTCATTTGATAGTACAATAGATTTAAGACTTTAGGGAAAAAAATCTAGGGAACTCAGTTGTATTTAAATGGAGTTGAAGAACAGGGCTTGAGAGGTTGATCCTCAGTATTTGGTGGGCAAAAGGGAAACCATGTTTAAGGTAGCCAGGACTGTCAACCAGGTTCTGACAACAATATGAGTTGAGTTAATTAGGCTGTTAAATTTCCCAGATAACAATATTTGTTTTTTTAGCAAGAAATACCTGCAAATAATATTTTAACCAAAATGAAAACCCGATTTTTTTTTGGAGAGATCTGAATTTATTTTGAAATGTTAGGCCATATATGTTGATGGGTAAAATGTTTTATACTATTTCTTTTGATGCCTCTCAAACTAGATCTTTAAACATTACTTTCCCAGAACAGATTATCTTCCCTCCATCTCATACTAGGGTCATCTTGACCTTTTTACTACCAAGTCTTTCTCCAACCTTTGGAAGCCCTAAATATTCTTAGATATTTTGGATACCATACATAAATCCCCTGTATTTTTTTGTATTGAATCTTGAGCCTTCCTTCCTCTATCTAAAAGTTTCAGTAGTGCTAGGAAAAATACAACTTTTACTGCTTTTCTATTCTCCTTGTGAACTTCTTCTTTTTATCCCTAAAACCTTTCAACTAATTATTAGGTATTAACAGCAGACCAAGGTGATGGTAGAGAGTACCAAATGCTGGATAGAATGAATGAAGGTTTATGATTTTCTAAGATCCTCCATGTGCTTTAGGCTTCCCTGGTGTTCCAGAGGATAGAGTCTGCCTGCAATCCAGGAGACTCAGATTCAATCCCTGGGTCAGGAAGATCCCCTAGAAAATTGCAGCCCACACCAGGATTCCTGCCTGGAGAAATCCCCGTGGACAGAGAAAGAGAAGCCTGGCAGGCTACACCATGGGGTCGCAAAAAGTCAGACATGACTGAGGGACCACTCTCGTTTTCACTTTCTTTCCATGTGCTAGGTGTCTAGTTTCAAGGGCATTATTATTATCTAATTCAGTACTTAATTCTACAAAGTCCTTTTTTTTTTTTTTCACTTTTACTTTAGATAAAATAAGAGATAATTTCAGGTAGTGCTAGGTTAAGTAGCTCTCTCAACATCACACAGCCAGTGATTAGTCCCATCAGGGTTTGACTCTGGGTTTTGAATCCAGAGTCCAACTTTTCTTCACTGTAAGAGAGGAAAAGATAGAATAGGATAGAGCAACAGAGAGAGCTGGAAGTGGAGCATGAAATCTAAGAATATATTGCCAGGAGGGAGAGAATGCTTACAATTTGGAAAAATGAGGTGTAAAGAGAGGACTAGGATCTGAAAGGCAGCAAACACTCCTCGGGAAAGGCATCTTTTCTGCTGCTCTTTTCTCTCGGTAGCCACAGAGGATTTGATCCTGGAGAAGGAAATGGCAATCCACTATATTATTCTTCACTTAGTAGTTGCACATTGCATTCTGGCTCCTAGGTGCCATTTTGTAAGGTTGCTTTCATCACTTTATAAGAGACCTATCACAGCCATACAAGTTCAGCACTTCTGAGAGTACTGGTCTCCTTGGTGGCTCTTTGTGATCCATTTTGTGAAGTTGTATCTCTCTTGAATTCTTGGACACTGAGGTGAAGTGAAGTCGCTCAGTCGTGTCCGACCCTGTGGACTGTAGCTTTCGACCCTGTGGACTGTAGCTTGGACACTGGCTTGTGTTAAATTTGCCTCTCAATAATGATAATGCAGCTTAGGGAGGCAGAATGGAGGAAATAAAGGGATCAAAGGGAGTGATCTTCTGCTAGCTGGCTGCCCTACAAGGAAGTCTAAAAGAAGCTTTAGCCCTTTAAAGGTCTGAACCTTAGATGGTGAAGACAAGATCAGAGATGACAAGATCAACAATCAATACATGGTTTATTTATGTGATGTAAAGATTGTCTCCTGGGCCAGGGATATCTTTCTCTGTCTCATGTAAGTGTGTGAATGTGTGTGTGTATGTATGTATGGTCAAAAATCTGCCTGAAATGCAGGAGCTGCAGGAGACATACTCAATCCCTGGTTGGGGAAGATACCCAGAGCAGGGCATGGCAACCCACTGCAGTATTCTTGCCTGGAAAATCCCCATGGACTGAGGATCCTGGGGGGCTACAGTCCATTTGTAAAGTCAGACACTAGTGAAGCGACTTGGTATATATCCACTAACACATCTTTGCTTGTTGGATATATTTCCTATGCTTCTATTGTTCTGTGAAAGCAACCCAGAGAAGACCTCTGGGCCAGGAGATCCTAATGTATAGAAAAAAAAAAAAAAAGAAATATAAAACAATGAGATGAAGACAACCTGGAGGAGTAGAGATACCTGTTTATAATTTTCCAAGGGTTAGCACATCCCAATACTCCCATTTCTCTTTGGATTCCAAGGTTAGCAAGACTGCCTTGCTTAGGATTGAGCAAAAACTTTTCTGCCTTTAACGGTGAGGGAAAAAAATGGCTCTATGCCATATTTAGGAAATTTGTTGACTGTAATTAAGCCTTCATGGGAGTCCCCAAGGTTTACTTACCTATAATTGAAAAAATGCAAATGAAGAGAGTTAATCAGTAGACTAGCTGACTAGGAAGAGCTACTACCTATTGAAATGAATTGGAAAGGAAAACACAAATATGTCCAGTTGGGAAGGTTACCTGAGAGCCAATTGGTAAATTTATCAGCAACACTGGAGATTTTTTTCTTAGCCTGGCTGAGACTGCAAGGCTTTTCTGTTAAGGTCTTTGCCAATTCATCTTGAGCCATTTCATACAGATTTCCTAACAACTGGCCTCAGCCTTGGTAGAGCACCAGCTGCCTCCCTGGCAGCACTAAAGGAAACTCTGCAGAAAAAAAATAGTGAACCTCTTGTCCTTCTTTCTCTTGTGACTGATCCACTACTTAAAGTTGTAAAACTTTTCAAAATCTTGTAATCAACTGGGAACATCCTTGGGATGAAACTAACTAACTCTTTTGGAGTTAAACTACAGTATTTTCACTGTTATCAAGGATTGGTGCATGTCCTAATATTAATAGATCTAATGCAGCTTATTTTCTCTTTAACAGTAATCACAGATACCTGTGATGGCTATTTGCACTTCAGACATTATTCTTGTTAATATATTCAGCTAATTTTTATCATCTGATTTAAATCGCCATCCCGCTAATGCTTTGCACTTCTGTTCATACATGTCTTCTATTTAATGATTTCATTAATTAGCAAATCATGCTATGATGTCTGTCAAATGTGGCTCAGACAGTAAAGAATCTGCCTGTAATGCAGGAGGTGTGGGTTCAATCACTGGGTTGGGATGATCCCCAAGAGAAATAAATGGCAACCCCCTCCAGTATTCCCACCTGGAGAATTCCATGGACTGAGGAGCCTAGCAGACTACAGTCCATGAGGTCCCAAAGAGTCAGACACGACTGAGCTACTAAAACACTATGAGGTCAGTACAATATTCAATTTCTCTCTGAAATTTAACAATAGGAAAAATAAAGATTAAGTGCTGCATCATTTAGATAAAAAAAACTTGTATGTGATAGGATTAGTAGTAACAGATACAGAAAATGTTAAACAATTTAAATATAGAAGTAGAGATATATAGTAGATTATGTACTGTGTTCTAAACTGTATCAAGTTGTTTTTGACATCTGTCAAAATATGACCTCTTGGAGAAGGAAGAGAAAAAATTTTGTTTCCCATGCCACTGAGCGGATTCTAAGGGAGCAAAGTGCCATGATTGATTAATAATGCCTGCCATGAACACCTAGGGGTTAGTAGCAAATTGCTGCTTTCTGTGTTCACCACTCGGAGAAGGCAATGGCAACCCATTCCAGTACTCTTGCCTGGAAAATCCCATGGGCAGAGGAGCCTGGTAGGCTGCAGTTCATGGAGTCACTAAGAGTCGGACACTACTGAGCGACTTCACTTTCACTTTTCACTTTCATGCACTGGAGAAGGCAATGGCAACCCATTCCAGTACTCCTGCCTAGAGAATCCCAGGGACAGAGGAGACTGTTGGGCTGCCATCTATGGGAGCCCAGAGTCAGACATGACTGAAGTGACTTAGCAGCAGCAGCAGCAGCATGTTCACCACTGTCACTAGCTTAACAGGAAAGAATTTGGCTTTGCTAGTTTATTTCATTGTTGATGTTTGATGAGGAAGAGTGAGTGGGCTTGGACACTGAAATGAGGGCTTTCCACACAGGATTCAACTTTTTTGCAAGCTTGGAAACATCCATGAACAGGGAAAGATGCAATTTTCACCATGTCTTTGTTTGCTTCAGTTATTTATTACCCTGGACTTGCTAGCATTTTAAAAAAGTGTTATTGATATAGACTCTGGAAAAAGTAGGCAGATATTTCAAGGTATTTCAAATGTATCACAGTTTCTGAGGAGATCAAATATCTCTTCAAAGCCTCATGGATTTTTTAAACATGAAATGTTCTTCTTGGCCGATAATAGGCTGCAATGCTCTGGTTTTCTAACCTCCCATTCATTAACGGCAAAGCTGACTTGTAGCAAAACCTCTGTGTTTTGTTTTGTTTTGTTTTGTTTTGTTTTCCCTTCCTGAAAGCAATTTGTGACTCTTTTTGGAGAGATAACTGTTTAAATATAAATAAATGACCAGCTACAGTAGAGAGATTCTAGCTTTCTCAGAGTATTTACTTTCAATTTATTATAAGTTCTTCCATCACGACTTCTTCCCATCCAAACTGGGATGGGAAGTTTGGCCTTGAATATGTATAGTATGGCCCCATTAAAACACTTCTTGTTCTTATATGTTAAACACTAAAGTGGTTCATTAAAATATCTTGCAAGGGGCTAAAATGGACTCTCCCCATTTTAACATTTTGAAAATTATCAGCACCATCAGTTCTGCGTCGAGAAAATTAAAATAACCCAGGCCCAAAAGGGGTTAGGTTTCTTCTCCCAGGCTCTCCTAAGCTTTTGGGTGTAATCATTCCTTGGTTTTTATATTTCAAAATCACCTTCAAAATGATTTGGTTTATTTTGTTCAGTTTAACTTAGCCAGAAGTCCCGTGACATTTGTATTATTTTTAATGCAAGGACAGATTGTTTTGTACTTGGGATTTGCATGAACTGCCATTTCTGCTTCATTATTTTGTGGTAATAGATAATCAGCTTTTTAGAAAATAGATGCATTTCCAGGTTGTATTTCAATCTCTATATGCATATTTTAAATGGATTAATGTAGAACATAGTGAAACTCTAATTCTCTTCTGAAATTATATGTCCGATCCTCACAAATTAACATCCTAAGATGTTCACTGTGTCATATGTGGCTAATCCAAGGCATTTCTCTCCACCTATTTCACATTACTTTGCACTTCTGTCAATGTCATTGGTGCAGGGAGTGGGTTGTTTTGTTTTTTAAACCAGCTGTTAAATCTAAACTGCATTTGGTTTATTGCTGGTTAGTCCCAGAAAGTTGACCATTATTATCAAGGGTGAGGGACTGCTAATTACTTAACAAAATCAAAAGTAGCCTTGTCTGTCAAGGGAATAGTTAAGATATTTCTTGATGATGTTATGTCTTAGATTATTAAAAGAATATTGATTTTGATATTGGAAGTATAATGCTGAAAAAATTTTTAGTAGATTCATTGGGCTTTTTGACCTGAGGGCAGAATATGGATTTAATATTTCATTTCACATTCTATCATGTCTCTCTGTAGAAACACTAAATAAGGAATGTGAAGGGAAGAAGAAATCAGAAATTGACATAAGTTGTATACTTAGAGTATGCAGAACTGAGAAAACCGATATACACAAAACATGGTTTTCTTGAATTTCACTCACAAATTTTAAGCTCTCCCTCTGATAACTCGCTCCGCTTACTTATAGCACACACGCTATGCCATTTGTCCAAAGTTAAACTCGATAGTTGAGCACTGCAGCATCCCTCTTGTTTCTATTAATATCACCTGGATGAATTCATCCATATATACCCATCTGTATGATATTTAAAATTGTCCTTCTTCAGCATTCTTAACCATCTAGGCACCAACAATGTTCTGTTCAGTCCATCAAAGTGAGTTTAGACATCATGTCCACCAGTAAGCTTTATTTTCCTACCCTATCCCTATCTGATTCAAGGTAGATCCCTCTATTTTCTGGGATTTTAGCACCTCACATCCAACTAAAGGATATATAATAGAGCATTAAAACTTCATGGGAGTCACAAAGAGTTGGACTTGACTTAGAAACTGAACAAAAATTAAAACTTTTGGTTTAATATTTGTATACTCAACACTTAAGCCCAGTGGTTGACGTAACATAGTTACAATAGATATCTATTGTGAAGAAATCATTGGATGAATAAATGTGTAAGTAGATGGATGTAGGGTAAAGAGTAGGTGATAATTAGTGTTTCAAGAATGTAGTTGCACCCTCATGTGTGATTTGAGTCTTGCAGTCACGTTTGTGTCAAATTCTGTTTCTATTGAAACTGAGCACCTCTTGCAATATTAACCTATGTTAATGAAATAGCATAAAACTTAAGGACATGGGGTTTTAGAAATCTCCAGATGACCCTCTAAACTTTAAAGATTCATTATAAGCACTTTTCGCAACAATCTTCAACTTTGAAATGAGGAATTAGCACAAATATTGATTAATGGAAGAATCAATTCAGGAGAGTCTTCCCCCTAGTATTTCTCCCTGTTCAAAACACAAAATAAGAAAATGCAGGGAAAAAGATATCTATTAGGTGTTAAATGAGGTAAAGAAGAATAGAGTGGTAAGAGAGGCAGAAAAAGAGCCAGAAAAAACCTATAAAAATGACTGTAAAACAGTTCTTCCACCCCTATTTGCTTTGCATAGACTGTAACAGAACAAGATGTGAGCAAACATCTGTTGCCTTTTTAAAATAGTACTTTGATATTTTAAAAAGAATAGTGACAGAATTAGAAGAAGCCTAATTTCTGTGGTTAGGGACAACAGACACCTATGGGATGGAGTGGGGAGACTTAGTCTAGCACAGTTTGACGAAATTCAGGACTGTAGATTCGTTTGCTATCACAACTCTGAGAAAACAGCATGAAGCAATGGATAGAGCATGGACTATGAAATTAGGCTTTCTGGGATTGAATCTTGGCTTTACCACTTAATACCATCATGATACAGGACAGGCTGTATGGCCCTTCTAAGTTTCAGTTGAACACAACAGTATTTCCTCTATCATAATAAGATTGGGTGAGAGAAGGGAAGAGAACATATGCTAAATGTAAGCTATTATTTTTTTTTTTAATTAAGTAGCCACTTGTCTTAGACTTGATAGAGGAATTTTAAAACTTCCTTGATGGCTCAAGTGGTAAAGAATTTGCCTACAGTGCATGAAACACAGGAGATGCAGGTTTGATCCTTGGGTCAGGAAGATCCCTTACAGGAGGAAATGGCAACCCACTCAAATGTTCTTGCCTAGAGAATCCCATGGACAGAGGAGCCTGGTGGGCTACAGTCCATGATGTTGCAAAGAATCCAACATGAGAGAGTACACAGGGGCATGTGCATACTCAAAGAAGTAGAAAGGTCTTTGAGCAGGAGAATATACAAGTATCTTTTTGTGGGTGGGTCTAGTCAGTATATATGTAGGCCAGCTTGAGGAATTACTGGGGTACCTTTGAGACTTATTAAGCTAGGAAGATCAGACCAGTTAAAGGCTTAGAACACTCATCAGAGTAGCTGAGCCCCACCTGAATGTGCAGTTAGTCGTTACTGCCATAGATTGAATGTGCTTCAGAGAAATTGAGCAAGTACAAGACAAATCTGCAGGGCTCAGACCCCGGACATTATAGTGAATCGAAGCCAGGAGAACAGCCAAAGGGCCAAGAAGGATTACTGGGCAGTAGCACACCCAAAAGCTTCCCCAGCAATTCAGAGGTAAAGAGAGATGTGGGTTCCATGCAAGAGATATGGGTTCCATCCCTGGGTCAGGAAAAGCCCCTAGAGGAGGGCATAGCAATGTGCTCTAGTATTCTTGCATAGAGAATCCCATGCACAGAGGAGCCTGCCCGACTACAGTCTAAAGGGTCTTAAAGAGACAGATAGGACTGAAACGACTTAGCACGCATGCATGCTGCACATCCAACACCCAGAGATAAAGTCAGAAGAATCTAGGCTCTGAGGATAAGACCCAAAATCACAGATCAGAAGATAGAAGCTCTCACTAGGCTCAGACATGATGTTTATAGGATTCCCTGTTCATGTGTGATCAGTCATGTCTGACTCTTTTGTGACCCTGTGGACTGTTGCTCACCAGTCTCCTCTGCCCATGGAACGTTCCAGACAAGAATACTGGTGTGAGTTGTCATTTCCTGCTCCAGGAGATCTTCCAGACCCAGGGACTGAACCCACATCTCTTGCATCTCCTACACTGGCAGGTAGATTCTTTACCACTGAGGCACCTGGGAAGCCCATAGGATGCTAAGACAGAGTTAATAACTGAGATTTGTTCATTGTGAATGATAGGTTGTGACTGAAAAACAAGACCCCAGAAACTGAATGAGGCTTAAGGGAAGTAGCGCAGTATAGTGATTCAGCTGTTCGGCTGTGGTGAGAAAAAGATAGTACAGGTCCTAATTCCTGCTTTGCTGATTCATGGTATCTGGTCCCATCACTTCATGCAAAATAGATGGGGAAATAGTGGAAACAGTGGCTGACTTTATTTTGGGAGGCTCCAAAATCACTACAGATGGTGATTGCAGCCATGAAATTAAAAGACGCTCACTCCTTGGAAGAAAAGTTATGACCAACCTAGACAGCATATTAAAAAGCAGAGACATTACTTTGTCAACAAAGGTCCATCTAGTCAAGGCTATGGTTTTTCCAGTAGTCGTGTATGGATGTGAGAGTTGGAGTGTGAAGAAAGCTGAGCACTGAAGAATTGATGCTTTTGCACTGTGGTGTTGGAGAAGACTCTTGAGAGTCCCTTGGACTGCAAGGAGTTCTAACCAGTCCATCCTAAAGGAGATCAGTCCTGGGTATTCATTGGAGGGACTGATGTTGAAGCTGAAACTCCAATACTTTGGCCATCTGATGCTAACAGCTGACTCATTTGAAAAGACCCTGATGCTGGGAAAAATTGAGGGCAGGTGGAAAAAGGGACAACAGAGGATGAGATGGTTGGATGGCATCACCGACATGAGTTTGGGTGGACTCCAGGAGTCGGTGATGGACGGGGAGACCTGGCGTGCTGCGGTTCATGGAGTCACAAAGAGTCAGACACAACTGATCGACTGAACTGAACTGAACAGGAACAAGTTACCTTACCTCACCTCTCTAAGTTTTCCTTTCTTCATCTGTAAAAGGTGTTGTAGAGGTTTCTATTTGAAGGGTTTTGGACTCTGCTGCTGCTAAGTCGCTTCAGTTGTGTACGACTCTGTGTGACCCCATAGATGGCAGCTCACCAGGCTCCTCCGTTCCTGAAATTCTCCAGGCAAGAATACTGGAGTGGGTTGCCATTTCCTTCTCTAATGCATGAAAGTGAAAAGTGAAAGTGAAGTCGCTCAGTTGTGTCCGACTCCTAGTGACCTCTTGGACTGCAGCTTACCTCTGTCCAGGGGATTTTCTAGGCAAGAGTACTGGAGTGGGTTGCCATTCATTGCCTTCTCCTTTGACTCTTGAGTCATGCAAATTAACTAAAAGGACTAAAGCAATGCCAAGCACCTTGTAAACATTCAATCAGTGTTGGTTGTTACTATGAGAACTTCGTTTACACATATTCATTAGCATGTTTTGTTTGAAAATGCTTTAGTTACGGTATACATCACAAAATAGAATGCAGTTATGTGAAATAAGTTTTCATAAACCTTCTATTTAAATATCATCTTGAAATGTAGCTTTATGGTTTTTAAGGTATTTTCTTTAGAAAGTGAATTTTTAACAAAATGTTCCACTTGGAAACCAGGTCTCAATTTTGTTTTGGACAAGTATAAAGGAAATCCATTTTTAAATGAAATAAATTATGATGGTGCTGAAAATGATCTAAATCATTATGGGGGGTAGAGGGCAAATGGTAAAATTTACCCTTAGGGAATTCAATTTTTAAGAAAAAGTCAAATTTTGCATTGATTTTGAATTGGCCTTACTACCTTGGAATGTATTTGCTCAGGCTTGGCTGGACTTCACCTCCTCATTTTGCCTTGCCATAAGTTTAGCACCTCCCCTACCAGGTGGTTTGAACAAAATCATTGGCTCAATCATTCAGCATCATCTCACTCTCAACCAATGTGTTAGGTTTATTCACAGGATTCGTGCGTCAGGCTGGGAGAACAAAGGGGTTCTGAAGAAGAAAGAGGCTATCATATTTTTGCAGCAGAATTAGACACCATCTATCTGAAAATGGAATCTGTGGTAAAAATCTCCAGATTACTTGTAGTTCTTCTCTTTGGACTTACTCGGTTCTCCCAAGATTTGCTTTTCTGGGGACAATTTAAAATACAATAGACACACTTTGTCCTATTCTACTTCTACTAATTCTGTTGCTCCAAAGCAATCAACACAACTGTCCCTGATGTATTAATATCATTCTACCCTTTCTTCACTCATAGCCCACAATAGAATCAACTAACTTTGTGAATGAATATTGCTCATTTTTGAAACCTGATAGACTTTTATGGGGAACTGTCAATTGGCTGAGGGGTATTGTATGTATCTCTAAAGAAATCATGATTGATTTCCTAATTGTCTCAGCATGTTGCTATCTTATCTTTTTTCTTCCTTATTTATATTCCTACCTAAAAGTATCATTGGAAAGATGAAAAAGTGAAATTCAATCAATTCAATTCAATCAAGTGAAATTCAATTAACGAGTTGTGATGTTACCAAACTTGTGGCTGGTGAAAGTCTTGAAATCATTGGATGAAACAAGCCTTGAGATAGTCTTTGGGTTTCATTAATCCAGAGGTTCTCAACCTTTGGCGTGAATCAGAATCTCCTGGATTACCAGTTTTTAATTCAGAAATTTCAGGATTGGCCTGAGAGATTGCATTTTGAAAAGGTTCCCAGGTGATACTGATACTGCTGGTTCAGAGACAATACTTAGAACATCACTGCACTAATCTGTGCTTGGCTTCCCTTTTATTAAGGTGAATAATCTAGAATTTTCTTTTCCTTAGCTGACTTTAGAAATTTATATTGTATAAAGTAAACATTATTGGTTAAACGGCTATTTTGGTATATGGACATCTTATACAGTGTAATAGAATTGGTAATGTAAGTAATTACTCTATCCATTTGGTTGATTTAATTTGCAAAGCAGTCAATTATGTATTCCTTGAGTCATGGCTCTAATCCACAATTCTCTGCTTCTCTATATTACTGTGGAGTCAGTGTAATACTGACATTTAATTTATGTGTGTATGTATGAGTGTGTGTGTATGGTGAAGCCTTAATTTTATGGCAGTGTAAGAAATTCATACTTAAAAAGCTCCTTCTGTTGTTTTCTCCAATGGCCTGATTTTATAAGCTTTTTGTGGTAGAAGAATTGAGTTTATTTCTCATAGAATTTTTTAAGCTCAGAATATGTTTATTTAGCTTTAATATAGGATGTAAAACAGATAATAGCCAGGACAACATAGTAGAGCCCTTTGATATAACATCTGATGTCCCAGTCATTACTTGAGACTTGCTTGGTTCACAGGAAATGACAAATTAAGTGAATGCAAGTCATGTCACCTGGGGAGTCACAGTGTTTAGGGTCACACTGGGCATAAACACTCTTAATTCCTCACACCCAGAAGGTCTTAAGCCTCATTCCCATTCTCTGATGTAGCTATAGTCATTGATTACAAGTTATACAGTGAACAGCCTCAGCAACTAGGAGCACATTCCTTAGCAACAGCCTTGAATTCTTATTTAGCTGCAGTGGGATACATTTCCTTAATTGATACTGTAAGTTTGAAGATCAGATTACATTCAGGCATCCCTGAAGCTGGAGTAATATTTGTAGTCCAGCTGTTAATTCTTTCCTGTCACTAGGTGACACATACAGTCCTGACTGAATGGGAGTCTGAGAAATGCAGTTTTGAACTTTTTCAGCTTTTGTGGTCCAGGAGTTTGAAACAGATATTGAATGGTCTAGTATGAAGTATATAACATGCTGCCTAACTGGTGAAAAGCAGAAAAGAGGTAACTTGAAAAATCCCTGGCCTTAGAGTCTGGATATGAATTTCCACACCTATGCTGCTCTAAGCTGTGACTTGTCTTAATAATTTTAAAGTCATACTACCTAATAGGGTGGCAGTATGGCACAGTAGTACAGTCTTGAAGAATCCTATCACTTAAGCTGTGTAAAGCTGTGAAAATCACTAGATCTCTGTGTGCACTAGATCTCTCACCATCTGATGGCAATGACAGTAATGCTTACGTCACAGTATTGTTGTGAGAATTGAGTAGGGAAAAGTTCTTAAAATAGCATTTGGAATTTCTTAAAAAAACAATATTTGATTTAGCACATGAATGGGGGAGGGTCTTATTGAATGCTCTCTGACTTAAACACACCTAACACAATTGTTGATATTTTTATATGAGGTACATTTAAGACCTGGGAAAAGTCAGACAGATACTGTAGAATATCAGACATCTAATTAAAAAGTCAGTGTATCCATGGATATATTCTTCTGCCTAGCTGTCTGCATCCCTATCAATCCAGAGGTCAAGGTGGAGAAATTATTTATAAATAGACGCTTTCACTGGGAGGACCATAAAACTGAGATGGAAAACCCTTATAACTTTTTATTCTTCAGTGCCTGCCAAATGCTTTTCAAACATTTAAGTAATTATTATCATTATCAGTCAGCCTAATGTAATAACATTAGGTGTTCTACTTTGGAAAATTTCTATTATGTTGGAATTCTTACGTGATTAAAAAAAAAAGTTTTGTCTTTAGAGGTATTGAGATTTTAGAAAACTGTGTATCATCAAATATCCTCTTTTTTCTTCCTTATGTTGGGATCAGGAATAGAAGATAGGTGACTGTTTTTTAACCTACTCACCTTATCGTGTAATAATCTGCTCCTTTATGAAAATACTGTATACCTGCACAGATACAACTTGTTTTAACTGTGAAATTGCACTCCATCTTCTGAATGCTGGGCCTTGACTAACCCATTTTTATCTCATTCTTCTACTCTAGCTGGACAGTGCCACGTCACTCATCCAGGCAGCTAAAAACCTGATGAATGCTGTTGTCCTTACGGTGAAAGCATCGTATGTGGCCTCAACAAAATACCAGAAGGTCTATGGGACAGCAGCTGTCAACTCACCTGTTGTGTCCTGGAAGATGAAGGCACCAGAGAAGAAGCCCCTTGTGAAGAGAGAAAAGCCTGAAGAATTCCAGACACGAGTGAGACGAGGTTCTCAGAAGAAACACATTTCGCCTGTACAGGCTTTAAGTGAATTCAAAGCAATGGATTCCTTTTAGGACGATAGGCTTTAACAAGAAAGCTTTTTCTTTCTTTCTTTTTCTTTTTCTTTTTTCCTTTTTAATTCCATTTTTGTATGCATACCTGCTGACTCATATGCCTCTGGCATGGGGAAAATAAGGAACAGTGTCTGTTTGCATGTAAGATGAGATGAGATCAATACCACTGATCCGTCTCTAGCCTGGGGAGGAGACAGGAAATTCCTGTCCCGAGGTGGCACAGAGCTGTCCTTTGCAACATTCTCATAAAATTGGGCAGAGTTCACACTGCAGTGTTTATGGGAGTGGGAGGGATGGGGAAAATAAAATTAACTCTACAAAAGCAAACTCTAATGCATGCAAGAATCATTAGGTTGGCAGGTATATTAATAAGTGACAAACTGGAAGTGTAATGGTAGAACATAAAGCTTGTATTGCTTCTGTTTAAGTGCAAAAATGTACTAGCCAATACGCTTAAGTGTGTGGCCCACAAATTGAACAATTTAACTTTGACATCATGTCCATAATATTATGTGGAGTTTTTACTAAGGAGAAACTAACTCATCCAGCCTAAAATGTTTCTTTTAATCTGTATTCTGTTCTTTCTCTTCTAGTCGTGCCATTACTAGTGCTCTTGTTATCAATTTCCCCCTTTACTGAAAACAATAAACCTTTGTTTAAAAGAATTATAATCCTCTGGGGGCACTGGAAGCACAATGTGGTGATCATCTTGCTCTTACTTAAAAAAAACAAAACAAAACTGAACTATGACTTTGCTAGAAATAGGAGGCCCAATGATGGAATGTTAGAGGAATGGAAACTGACAACGTGTGAAGGTTTAGAGGCAAATACATAGGTGTAGCTTGGAGTGCTGGTATCTAAAATACCACTGTATCCACTAACTCGAAATAAACACATTTAATCTTGACACCTGAAGAATGTTTTCCTCTTTTGAATGCATGCTTATAGAAGATTAGAGCATCTTCTTGAAAACTGATTAAAAATACTTTGTGTTTTTAGAAATTGGAGGTAAGAGTAGGTAAGTGACATGTAAAGAAAACTCTGGATCATCTTTATAGTCCAGGAATTTATTTTTCTGTGTGTTTTTCTATGTGGTTTTTATTCACTTTCAAAGTGAATCTAATGAGAAAATCATGTGTTAGAATTTTCTGGGCCATGTTTAGCCCTGGGCTAAACTTATGAAACTTAATGTGTTCTCAGAAGAAATTGAATCAAGAAAAAAATTATAGAGAGGTCCATTAATTTTAAAATATTTTATTCATTTCAAAATATTTTTATCTCAACTACAGAAAGAGGGCCGCTGTCTCACTACTAAGAAAAAGTGGGCTGTAATCTTTCAGCTATGGCTTAAGGAGTGAGGGGGAAAAAACATATTCATTTGAGTTCTTGAAATTCCTCCCGTTTGAATGATCTCTACAGGTTAGCAAGTTATAGTATGTCTCTAGAAGACCTCTGGTAAAACGTTTTATTTCTTAGCAATGTAGTAACATATTGAGACACAAGGACATCTATGCTTTATATCAGCTTAGACACAAAGTCTCAAAGAAATGAGGAATTGTGGAAGAAGAAACACTTAGTCTAAAATGTTCCTATGGACTATAGTCCAATAGGCTTCTCTCTCCATATAATTTTCCAGGTAAGAATACTGGAACAGGTGGCCATTCCCTTCTCCAAGTGATCTTCCTGACCCAGGGTTCAACCCAGGTCTCCTGCATTGCAGGCAGATTAACTGTCTGTGCCACACAGAGAGCCCTATTTAAAGATGGTTCTGTTCAAATCATTGCTCATCTCCACAAGGTGATGAAAATACCACCCAGGCTGAGAATGATCTACTGATGGAGGATCCACCACAATAGCTGTACAGTGGTTTCCAGCACTAAATCAGTAAACCACTATTTTAACTGCCCTGCTCCCTTGATTTGTGTAAACGCTGAGAAAGGCAACCACTGATATTGATTCACAACTATATATGGAATGCATTCTCTGAGCCAGGTCTTAAGTTGAGCTTACTGGCAACTTTTCTTATTAACACTTGAGCATGGCATAACTCTCTTGGTTTATGCATTCTGTGATTTAATGGGTTGAAAGAAGTATTCTTCACACTAGCCAAGAAACTTTTAAAATTCAAAAGCTTCTTGGCAAATCCTGAAAAATAGTCAGCAGGCATCAGAGGAGCATGTAGACAATGCCATTGACTTTGCCCTTAAATTTGAATTAAATGTTTTTATACAGGAGAGTGAGCAATGTTTTATGGGTATGATTTCTGAAAAAAAGTCATTGATTCTATTTGTTTTACCAAAGCTTATTGAGTAAACATCAACACTGCCCATCATTTCTCTTGTGATCAAGGACAAAAATAAGTGTTCAGGTACCTAATTAAATGTAAATACTGCTGAGAGCACTATAACAATAAACAAGCTTTACTGTTTGTTTCTTGGCTTTGAGAAACATACAGTCTAGCTGAGAACATAGGAGAGAGGCAGAAAAAAGATAAGTAAATATGCCAAGAAATTGTACTCAATGTGTCAAATGAAGAAGATAAAGAAATGACTGCTGAATAAGGCAGAAGAAATCAGAACACATTGGGGACTGAAGCATTTGGGGAAGGATTAATGCAAGAGATATGATTTAGAAATGAGAAGACAATAATTAAATATATGCTACATGAATGAAATGTATAATGAAAAAATTTGGTAAGGTAGGTGACTGGGATGAGCATTCAAGGAAAAAAGAACAGCATATGTTCAGGTCTGAAAACAAGTGCAGTCACAGGAAACATGATACAGAGAGGGGAACATAACTGTGGAAGTGTAGTGTGAGGCTAAATTAAGGAGGCTCACGAAGCAGTGTGACCATTATCCAGTAGGAAACTTAGCGTTCTACAATGGAATGGTGATAAAAGCAAGCGGTGTCTATGTACAATGAAACTAATAATTTACGAGGAAATGACACCTGAAAGGGGCTGATACTAGTTAGGATATTTGTGATAGCAGTGTAAGAAAGAATTGCAGTTACTTCTTGAATAACGAGATGTGGAGTAAGAATGATTATTATATAATTTATTCAAGGAGGCTAAAGAGTCAGAAAACTGAAAAGTATCTACAAAGCAGTATGTGAACATGGACTGAAACATACTGAATATATACTATATTTGAGAAGATAGAGAAGAAGTAATTAACCTCAAGCAAATAGAGTTATCTGGGATATTTCCTCCAAAAGTGGCACCCTGGGATAATGGAGGATGCATATTTCTGATGGGTGGAAATTAGATAAATCTCAACTTCTGACTTTCTGAGCTACAATTGATGATTTAAAAGATAAAAACTTTATACACTTCCAAGGACCTAAAGCATCCGGGAAGCATAGGTTATCTTCAGAAGATATGTCATTTTTCCTTCACTAAGTGTTGAAGAATATGAAGTCAACTTTAATTTTAGAAGTCAGCTTTTATAAACACTTGGCTCATGGCTTAGGTCATGGATAAATAGGCTCAATGTGTCATTAAGACGACATCATCACTTTTGAGCATCAATAATATGTATGACACCTTTCAGACAGTGAAAGTATAACAGTCTATAAAATACTGTGTACAGCTGAATCATCAAGCAATATAAGCATTCAAAATACTGTGATTTAATAAGCTGTAGTCACTGAATTTGCTGGTAATAGATAAGTCATATGACTCTGTTGCTGTGTCATTGTCAATTAACCAAATCAAAGAGGTCACTGCTTATGCTTGAAGATGTGGAATTTTTAAAAGTAATAAAATGAAGTGGATTAACTACAACAGGTCATTAATAACGTCTTAAAAATGTTAGTGCTGAGGAGTGCCAATGGCAAGGAGCAGACTAGGAAGCTCTAAGCCCGGGTTTACTCATGGAAACACAAGGTAAAGATCAAACACTGACCAAAGGAGCTTTGTGGGACCTCTAGAAATCAGTTATGGATTTGTTAAACATACAGATGTTTAACACAGAGGAGGCCACACTTACTATGGAACGAAATTTTGGCTTGTTTTTGCTTACCCATAACTGCCTCTTCCCTGGCAAAGCATGGTCAGGAGGAAGCTGCGATTCCTGTTTCCTCCTATGCAATGGGGGGAATAGTCAGACTTGTTTGCATTGTTCTGGTCTCTCTCTGGCTTTCTTAAGTGACAGGTTTTTGTTTTTCCTAATAGGGAGCTATGGTGGAAATGGTGGCATGGTTTGGATATCAGATTGGAGCCCACTGAAAGCAGTGGCAGGCACCATGGCATCTAAGAACTGCAGGAAGGTTACAGATCTGTGAGCTACTGGGGCAAGAAATTATGGGCAGAGAAACACAAACAGCGTCTAAGACCCTGAGAAGAATGAGAGATGAGACTCGGAGGAAATATAAGACATTTAATAGCAGCCATGAAAACTGGAATATTGGATAGGAAAAGCACAGAGACCCAGGAAATAGGCATGCTTAAAAAGGCCTGAAAAAACTCTAAGTATTTATGTCAGGTTGATGAGTGAAGGCCTTTCCCTTCACAGAGCCACTTTGTAAAGACTGGGAGAGGTGGATATTTTTCACATGTCCAACTCTAGGTTGTCTACATGTGACTCACATTAGATCTAAAGAAACACAAAAGTTAAGAGTGAAAGGAAAGGGGAAAGGGAAAATACTCCATGCAAATAACCAAAAGAAGGCAAGAATGACTAACCTAACACCAGAGGCAGACAATGGAATGGAATAGAGAACTCAGATATAAACCTACACCATAATGGTCATTAATCTGTGACAAAAGAGGCAAGAATATACAATGAAGAAAAGACAGCCTCTTCAATAAGTTGTGCTGGTAAAACTGGATAGCTTCACATAAAAGAATGAACTTAAAACTTGTCCTCTCACTTTAATACAAATATAAACTCGACATGTATTAAAGATCCAAATGTAGACTTAAAACTAAACAACCTACAAGAGAAAATAGAACATTCTTTGACATAAACAGTAGCAATATTTTTGGGATCTGTCTCCTAAAGCAAAAGAAACAAAAGCAAAAATAAACAAATGGGAGGTAATTAAACTCAAAATCTTTTGCACAGCAAGGAAACCATAGACAAAGCAAAAGGCAACCTACTGAATGAAAGGAAATATATGATTTCCTTCCATTATATAATTTCCTTCCAAATATATCATTTTCAAATTATATGATTAAAAGTTAATATAAAAATTTATAAATAGTTCATATAATTTAATATAAAAAATCAAAAAAACTCAACCAAAAATGGGCAGAAGACTTGAATAGACATTTTTCCAAAGAAGGTGTACAGATGGCCAGCATGCACATGAAAAAATGCTCAATGTTGCTAATCATCAAAGGAATGCCAATGAAACTTACAATGAGATATGTTACACCTATTAAAACATCCACAAAAACAAGTGTTGGTGAGGATGTGGAGAAAAGGGAATACAGTCTTGATAGGACTATAAAAGGGTGCAGTGACTATGAAGAGCAGTATGGACATTCTTCAAAAACCTAAAAATAGATCTTTCATATCCAATAGTTCCATCCCTGTAGATATATCCAAAAAAATGAATGCAGTAATTTGAAAATATACATGCACCCTAATATTCATAGCAGCATTACTTACAATAGCCAAAGTATGGAAGTAAATGAAGTCTCCATCAACAGGTAAATTGATAAAGAAAATATGGTGTACACACACACACACAATGGAATATTAGTCATGAAAAATATAAATTCTGCCATTGGCAAAACATGGATGGACCTAAATAATATTATGTTTTTGAAATAAGACAGAGGAGAGACAAACACTGTATTTAGCACTTATATGTGGAATTTTAAAAGTAAAACAAATGAATATTTTGAAAAAGAAACAGACTCACAGATATAATGAACAAGTTGGTTATAAGTTAGGAGAAGAAAGGAAGAAATAGATGAGTTATGGGTATGAGATTAAACTACTTTGCACAGTAAATAAGGAACAGGAATATATTGTAGAGCACAGGGAAATATATTTTATAATAACTTTAAATAGAATATAACCTATAAAATATTAGATCAATAAGTTATACATCAGAAACTAATATTCTTAATCAACTATACTTCAATATAAAAAGTATACTAGAACAACTGTACGCTAATAGACAAAATAACAGGATAATGTCCTAAAAACATGCAACCTAACCTAAGAATACTGAACCATGAAGAAATTGAAAATTTGAACAGATCCATAACCAATAAGGATATTGAATCAGTAGTCAAAAACATCCCAACAATGAAAAGCCCAAGGCCAGACAGCTTCACTGGTAAATTCTACCAACTATTTAAAGAAAAATTAACAAAAATCCTCCTCAAACTCTTCCCCCAAAATTGAAAAAATAGGAACATTTGTATACTCATTCTATGAAACTAGAGTTATGCTGATACTGAAGCCACACAAAGATACTACAAGAAAAGAACTACAGATCAATATCCCTGATGAATACTGATTCAAAAATCTAGCAAACAGAATTTAACAGCATGTTGAAAGGATTACATACCATTACCAAGTGGAGTTTATTCCAGATCTGCGAGAATGTTTCAACATACAAAAATCAATTAGTATGAAACACCATATTAATGAAATAAAAAATTCAATATTCTTTTGATGAAAACATTGAACAAGCTAGGAAGAGAAGGAAATTGTCTCAAAATATTAAGCAATATAAGGGAAAAGGCAGCTGTTTACACCTTATCAATGGTGAAAGACTGAAAGATTTTCCTCTAAGGAAGTAGACAAAGATGCCAACTTTTGCATTTTCTCTAAGTGTTAGCCAGAGCAATTAGGTGAGAAAAATAAAAAGCATCCAAATTGGGAATGCAGAAGTTATATATTTTCTCTGCAGGTAGATGAAATGTTCTTATATTTAGAAAATCCTAAAGATTCCTCCCTAATATTTCAAACTGTTAAACAAATTCAACAAATTTAAAGGATACAAAATCAAAATATAAAACATTTGTTGTTTTTTATATGCTAATAATGAATAATAAACTAATTAAGAAACAGTCCCATTTACAACAGCAGCAAAAGAAAATACTTAGGAATAAACTTAACCAGGCAAACAGAACACATGTACACTGAAAACCACACAGCATCACTGAAAGAAAAAGAAGACATAAATAAACAGAAACACATCCAATGTTCATGGATTAGAGGAATTAATATTGTTAAGATGTTGATACTATCCAACCTGAGCTACAGATTTACTGCAATTCCTGTCAAAAATCTCAATAGCCTTATTTGCAGAAGTAGAAAAATCTATCTCCAGTGCATATAGAATCTTGTCAAAGACCTTCAAAAAGACCAAAGTTGGAAGTCTCACAATCCCTAATTTCAAAGCTTATTATAAAGTTACAGTAATCAAAACATTATGACATTGGCATGAAGACAGACATAGTCAGTGGAATCAAAGAGAGTTTTCCAGAAAGAAAACCTTTATACATAAAGTCAAATTATTTTCAACCAGGGCACCAAAACTATTAAGTGGGGAAAGAACAGTGTTTCAACAAATGATGCTGAAAAAAATAGACAACCACATGGAAAAGAAAGAAACAAGACTCTTAGATTGCACTATATCCAAAACTTAATTGAAAATAGATTAAAGACCTTAACATAAAATCTAAACTATAAACATCTTATTAGAAACATAAGGGGAAAGTCTTCATATCAGATTTGACAGTGACTTCTTGGATATGACACCAAAAGCATAGGCAACAAAAGAAAAACAGATAAACTGAATATCAAAATATTTTTCTAGAAAAATAATACTGATGGACCTATTTGCAGAGAGGGAATGGAGATGCAGATAGAATGGACTTTTGGACACAGTGGAAAAAGGAGAGGGTAGAATGAATTGAGAAAGCAGCCTTGTCCGTATACACTATCATGTATAGAACGGAGAGTGAGAGCGAAGCTGCTGTATGACAAAGGGAGCCCAGCTTGGCACTCTATGATAACCTAGAGGCGAGGGATTGGTGTAGGGGGAAGGAGCTCAAGAGGGAGGAGATACAAATATAATTGTGACTGATTTGAATTGCTGTATAACAGAACCAACACAACATTGTAAAGCAATTATCCTCCAATTAAAGAAAAAGCAAAAAGGTCAAACCATTAGCAATTTTTAAAAAATTGTCTTCATCAAAGAACACAATCAACAGTGATATAAAGGCAACCCACCCAATGGTGGGAAATTGTTGCAAATCATATTTATAAGTAGATAATACCTAAGATATATAAAAACTTCTACAACTCAATACTGAAATTCAATCAACCTGATTTTAAAAACTAGGCAAATTACTTAGACATTCCTCCAGAGACTATTTAGGGGCCAATAAGCACATAAAAAGATGTTCAACATCACTAACCATTCAGTTTCAGTTCAGCAGCTCAGTCCTGTCCGACTCTGCGATCCCATGATCTTCAGCGTGCCAGGCCTCCCTGTCCATCACTAGCTCCTGGAGTTTACCCAAACTCATGTCCATTGAGTCAGTGATGCCATCCAACCATCTCATTGGGGAAATGCAAATAAAAATCACGAGATATCATCTCACATTCTTTAAGATGGTTGTTATTAAAAATAAATAGAAAACTGCAAGTGTTGGTAAGGATGTGGAAAAATTGGAATTTTTGTGTATTACTGGTGGGAATATAGTATGTTGCAGCTACTATGCAAAATAATATGATAGCTCCTCGAAAGATTAAACACAAAATTATCACATGAACCAATAATTCCACTTTGGGGCATACACTCAAAATAATTGAAAGCAGGATCTCAATGAGATATTTGCACAAGCATTGTTCATTACAGTATTATTCACAATAGCCCCCAAATGGAAATAGCACTATAATAGCCTAACTAGACAATGGAATATTATTCTGCTTTAAAAAGAAATGAAATTCTGGGCAATGATACAACATGGATGAACAGTGAAGATATTATGCTAAATAAAGTAAGCCAGTTATACAACATAAATACTGTATACTTAAATTTATATGAGGTATGCAGTTTAGACAACTTTGTCGAGAAAGAAAGGAGAGCAGTGGTGGACAGGGGTTTGAGAAGAGGGAGGGAAATGTGAAGTTATTGTTTAGTAGATAGAGAATTTCAGTTTCACGCATGAAAAGAATTCTAGAGATGGATGATGGTGCAAAACAATGTGAATTCACTTGTTATATGAAGTGTACATTGAAAAATTATGATATAATTCATACTATGTTGTATTTTGCCACAATTTAAAAGCAAAACAATAATAGTGCTTCTGATACTTTTAGCAGTGCTAAATATTTAAAGTCTTATATCCTCTCTTACAAGAGCCATTTCCCATCTATGGTTTGGATTTATGCCTATTAAATTAGATCAGTAATATGCAGAACACTAGAAGGCTTAAATCTGTATTTAAAAAGTTACGATTTTTCTCTGAGGTAAAAAGCAGACCTGTTTATTCTGGTTCTTATGGAAGGATACACTTCAAAGAAGTACTGACCTGAGCAAAACCTCTTGAATTTGGGGAAGGATTAGGAAATGAAGGTCATTTCAGAGTAATCAACTGTCGCTCTTTTTTGGTTAATGAGAATATAATGGGAGACCTAAACTGAATTTACTGTCTTATCATGGCCAGGGTGTGTATGCATGTGGGGTCAGTCGTGCACAACTCTTTGCAGCCCCTTGGATTGCAGCCTGCCAGACTCCTCTGACTCTGGAATTTTTCAGGCAAGAATACTGGAATGAGGTGCTATTTCCTACTCCAGGGGATCTTCCTGATCAGGGATTGAACTGGCTTCTCTTGCATCTTCACACTGACATGTGGATTCTTTATCACTAGAGCCACCTGAGAAGTGTATATGAAAAGCTACATTCAGATCCGGGGATAAATATCAGGCAGGAACTAGAACACACACACAAATACTTTACAACTCAAGCCTAAGTCAAAATTTTCAACAAGGTGTCCAATTAATTATTTGAAGATCTGAAGATAGTTTGATTTCTGTTTAGAATGAGATTGAAAAGTATAATTGCACTGAGCATTTGTGGCCTGAAATAACAGACTGTAAGTTCTGAATCAGAGTCTGTCTTAGTTTGGAGTAGCCTGAAAACAGACTCTTAAGGAATTAGATGCAGATAATTTATTTTTGGGTATAATCCCAGGAATTAGTAGTGAGAGAGTAGAAATAGTAGAATCAGAGAATGAGAAAAATATATAACTAAAGGTGCTTTCTCATTGTTACTCATGTGGGTTGAGGGACTCAGTTCTGCTTGAGACCTCCTGCACAGCATTCTTATTTGAACCTTTTGATCTTTCATGGCATCAGGGAAGGCCTTGGGTCAAGAGAAATCTGGGTGTGCTTGAAGCAGGACTTTATCAGCATAAAGGGAATATGAACTCATAGAGAGCTCCAGAGTTATGGTTAGATCAGAATTGCCCAAAAGACGTGAATATGAGCAGTAGAGCTTTTCCTACAATCTGCCCCTTGCAATGTTTAGATAAAGTTACAATTCTTAAGTACCTTCCATTACCAACTCTTTGAGCTGATAGCCAAAATATCTGTGAAAGATTTGACATCACCATGAGCTGCGATCTCACTTGCTGCACCTGTTCTCAAGTTTACAACTGACGTTCATCATCTCTTCCACTTTCACCGTATGGCACAGATCTTTATCCCTGAAGGGGCTGGGTCCTGATGGTCTTGTTGAGTCATGGTTGCTTCAATTGCCTGTTCATGTCATCTCCAGGCATGCATGCACCAACAGATACCAGAACAAATGTCTTAAATTTATGCATATGCTTCCTTACACCTAGTGTATAGCAGCAATCCTAGCTCCTGATGATCACAAGGTTAGTTGAGAACCATCTTTCTTGACTTCTATTCAATCAGCATGAAGAACTCAAAGTGACTACATGGGAGTTTTATCTAATGGCTCAGTGGAAACATTTTTGTACCCTTGGTAGAAACTTACTCTCATGGGAACTAGAACTTCAAATCCAGCAGAGCCTAAGGTTAGGGTGATGGAAAATAAATTCAGAATTGGGCTGTAGTATGGGCTTTCCTTGTGGCTCAGATGGTAAAGAATCTGCCTGCAATGCAGGTGATGTGGCAGGGGCTGTGGATTTGATTCCTGGGTCGAGAGAATCCCATGGAGAAGGAAACAGTAACCCAAAGAGTATTCTTGCCTGGAGAATTCCATGGACAGAGGAGCCGGTGGGCTACAGTCCATGGGGTTACAAAGAGTGACTCAGTCACAACTGAGTGACTAACACACATGACCTTGGCAATTTTTTTCTCACGCCAACATATGAAACAGACCAGATTCAAATTAATTTCTTCCACCATGGTGCATTTCTCCATGAGGCCAATGGTTTAAGTTGAGGAAGAGATAAGGTACAGTAGACCTAGGTTCTTATAGCGTGGCGCCTTGCTCGTGTTCTCTAGTTCCACCATGCCTAAATCCAGTTGAATCATTTTCATTGTACACTGGGTTGCTGCTACAGCCTACTGATGCTAAGATTTAATGCACATGACATACGCAGTTTGTGATTAGCAGATCTGGTAAATCCTTTGATTCCTGCTGGAACCCAGTAACTTAACAGGAGCAAATTTGACTTGGAAAGTTGTTTTGTGCTACAGAAGTTCAGGAGCTCCCCAAGTGGCACTAGTAGTAAAGAATTTTCCTGTCCATGCAGGAGATGCAAGAGACGTGGTTTCAATCACTGGGTTGGGAAGGCCTGCTGGAGTAGGAGATGGGAAGCTATTACAGGATTCTTGCCTGGGAAATCCCATGGACAGAGGAGCCTGGCAGGTTACAGTTCATGGGGCTGCAAAAATTCAGACATGACTGAGCAACTGAGCACACAGAAGATACGAGGTTGTTCTAGAACTTAAGGGGTCTCCACCGGAACTCTCCAAATTTGGTTTGCCAAAGACTCCACCAAGCATCCATATCTGCCCTAGATTCTCTATTATTGTGATATTTGGTAATGGCAGAGAAATTTTTGCCACAGCCTTAACCTGTTGTCAGATCTTCTCTTGGATCTTGCTTGAAACTGGGAGTCTTCTGAGTCATTCCTATAAATACGTTTGCACATTATTCCCAAGTGGAGTGCATACTGTTTTCAAAATTTCAAGATGCCTACTGAGCACTGTGCATCTTTCTTAGTGTCAAGGAACACCCTAAGAGGGGATATCTGACATACTCAAACCACTGAACTTCTAAACACTTCATCAATAAGATTCTCTTCTGAATGTTTGCAGGATTTAGTTCACAATTTCTGACACTCATGTGTTTTATTAGGGCATCATAAGGGCATCACTTGTCATTTTGTATTTACCAGGTCAGGGTGTGATTAATATAGTGGGCAAAGATTATGTCCTGTATATGTCAAAACAATTAAGATCACTGTAGGCTATATTTTCTCAGAGATTAAGATATAAATTATAACTCTAATATGAGTTATATACCCTGGATGAGAACTCCATCATATCAATTTTGTTGCTTGATACAATTATATCCAAAAAGTTGTCTGGCTTTCCTCAAATCAGAGCACTTTGGGGCACTTGTTGTTCAGTCTTTCAGTCATGTCCCACTCTGTGACCCCATGGACTGCAGCACACCAGGTTCCTCTGTCCTCCACTATCTCTTAGAGTTTTTTCAAATTCATCTCCATAGAGTTGGTGATGCTATTTAACCATCTCATCCTCTGCTGCCCCCTTCTCCTTTTACTTTCAATTTTTTTCCAGCACCAGGGTTTTTTTCCAAGTTGGCTCTTCCATCAGGTGCCCTGCTACTGCTGCGGCTGCTAAGTCGCTTTAGTCGTGTCTGACTCTGTGCGACCCCACAGATGGCAGCCCACCGGGTTCCCCTGTCCACGGGATTTTCCAGGCAAGAATACCGGAGTGGGTTGCCATTTCCTTCTCCAATCAGGCGCCCACTTGAAGGCAATTAATGAATATATTTTGGTCAAAAGAATTGTAGGAACCTTTCGTTAAACTGCAGTCTCAGCTCTGTTTTAAAAGGGAGTTTGTGCTATAAAATCAGTTGCCAACATAAGCTTATTTATTTCCCCCATTCTCACTCAATCACTGTATTCTTTTTCCTTAAAAAATTCCTTTTTAAAATTATATGTTCACTTTCCCATTATGATTGAGAAAAGATTATTTTAAACAGAAAATGTTTGCTTACTTTCAGTTAGTGATATTTTCTATATTTGAGAAATAAATATTCATGGGATGCACTAAAGCCTGGACAGGGGTTAGAGAAACATTGGGCTTCCCTGGTAGCTCAGCTGGTAAAATTTGCAATGCATGAGACCCTGGTTTGATTCCTGGGTTGAGAAGATCCCCTGGAAAAGGTATAGGCTACCCATTTCAGTTATCTGGGCTACCCTGGTGGCTCAGATGGTAAAGAATCCACCTGCAATGAAGGAAACCTGGATTTGATCCTTGGGTTGGGAAAATCCCCTGGAGGAGAGCATAACAACCCACTTCAGTATTCTTGCCTAGAGAATCCCCATGGACAGAGGAGCCTGGGGGGCCATAGTCCATAGGATAGCAAAGAGTCAGACGTGTCTGAGCAACTAAATACAACACAACATGAACAAATGTGTTCTGCCATTATATGTGTATGCTGAGTCATGTCCAAGTCTTTGCAACTGCCAGTTTCCTCTGTCCATGGGATTTTTACAGGCAAGAATACTGGAGTAGGTTACCATTTCCTCATCTCCTGTACTGGCAGGCAGATTCTTTACCAAGGTGCCACCTGGGAAGCCCATCACTCCTACATAAAAGTAACTTTCTCTTTATCCTCTTAACATAAGGATTGAAAATAATTTTATGGTTAGATTAGATCATGTATCAGAGAGTCTGGTAATCTTATTCAATAAAACTAGAATATCCAACTTGGAATTTTTCAGGAAGCATGTTAATTAATTGAATAGAGATAGGACATCCCGTTTTCCAGTTTTAAACCAGTCCATTGTTCCATACTCTGTTCTGTTTCTTCTTGACCTACATACAGATTTCTCAGGAGGTGGGTAAGGTGGTCTGGTATTCCCATCTCTTTAAGAATTTTCCCCCATTGTTTTTTTTGTTTTGTTTTGTTTTTGTTTTTGTTTTTGTGATCCACACTGTCAAGGGCTTTAGCATAGTGAATGAAGCAGAGGTAGATGCTATCCTGGAATTCTCTTGCTTTTTCTATGATCCAACAGATGTTGGTGATTTGATCTCTGATTCCTCTGCCTGTTTTAAATCCAGCTTGAACAAAATTGGGAAAGGAGTATGTCAAGTATTGTCACCCTGCTTATTTAACTTCTATGCAGAGTACATCATGCAAAATGCTGGGCTGGATGAAGCATAAGCTGGAGTCAAGATTGCTTGGAGAAATATCAATAATCTCAGATATGCAGATGACACCACCCTTATGACAGAAAGCAGAAAGCAACTAAAGAGCATCTTCATGAAGGTGAAAGAGGAAACTGAAAAGGCTGGCTTAAAACTCAAATTTAAAAAATGAAGATCATGGCATCCAGGCCCAACACTTCATGGCAAATGATGGAGAAACAATGGAAACAGTGACAGACCTTATTTTCTTGGGTTTCAAGATCACTGCAGAGAGTGACTGCAGCCGCAAATTCAAAAGACACTTGCTCCTTGGAAGAAAAGCTATGACTAACAGCATATTAAAAAGCAGAGACATTACTTTGCTGACAAAGGTCCATATAGTCAAAGCTATGCTTTTTCCAGTAGTCATGTATGGGTGTGAGAGCTGGACCATAAAGAAGGCTAAACACTGAATAATTGATGCTTTTGAGCTATGGTGTTGAAGAAGACTCTTGAGAGTCTCTTGGACTGCAAGGAGATCAAACCAGTCAATCCTAAAGGAAATCAATCTGAATATTCATTAGAAGGATTGATGCTGAAGCTGAAGCTCCAATACTTTGGCTCCAATACTCTCTGGGAAGAGTCGACTCATTAGAAAAGACCCTGCTGCTGGGAAAGATTGAAGGCAGGAGGAGAAGGGGGTGACAGAGGACAAGATGACTGGATGACATGACTGACTCAAAAGACATGAGTTTGAGTAAGCTCTGGGAGATGGTGAAGGACAGGGAAGCCTGGCGTGCTGCAGTCCATGGGGTTGCAAAGAGTTGGACATGACTGAACGACTGAACAATAACAACAAGAACAGAATTTCCCATTCAATGACTTCCTCTGTATCTTGGAAGGTTAAGCTAAGCTTGATAATTCCATTTGGGATGTGATATTGCTTCTGACTTACTATTATGGGTGAAGAAGAAATTCAGTGATTTCACTTAGCCATTTCTACCTTAATAATCTCTACCCCACAGGTTAGAGAGCCAATGTGATCATAGTTTCTACCAGCTAAAAATATCCAACCCAACTGTGTACTAAAAGACAAGAGAAATAACTATGGTGTTCTGAATGTCCTTTGAATATACTATAAAATTTAATGTAGAACTTCTTGTCTTCCCCTGCCTTCATAAGTCTCCACCCTAGCCAAAATGGGAGCAGGAATGGGAGCTTGATGGGATTTGAATCCCTGGTTATTGGTTTCAGTTCAATAGCTCATATATTTCTGTTTGCTAGTGTATACCCCCATTAAGGTTTTTCCTCAACAGGATCCTTCTCCTGAGTCTAAAAATTTACTTATTTACAAAACTATGAAGGCTATGATTTTCCATTAATCTTTGGTTTACTTATTGTTAACATTGTTGAGTATATATGAAAATAGTACCTTTGTTTTCTCCCCATTTATCTTGTCGCTGGTAACACAGTGTTTGTATCACCCCAGATCCCTGTAGTCAGGGTTCCTTAATTACCATCTTAGCTGCTCATTACAATAATTGCATTCATTTTATCTCTAGTGGTTACATGCTCTCACTTGGCTTGTGCCATTCTGGAATTCCATCATCCCCACTGACTTTAGGGAGCCTGATATTTAGAAGCATTTCCTACTGTCACATCTGGCCCTCAGTCATGACTGAGATAAATTTGTTGGTATTCCCAGCTCCACAACCTCCATTTATTTCTTGATATAATGACATATCAACAGTACTAAACTCAATTTTATCATAAAAACTTCAATAGTTCTCTTAGAATTGTCACCAGAAGGACAGCAGGCTGGAACAATCCTCAGGGGTATTAACTCTCCCACACTTGTGGGCTGAGCTTTTATGTTAAGCCAGAAGGGCTTCAGAGGAATTGAGGAAGATCCTAAAGAGAAAGAAGATAGACTTAAGATGGGATTTGTCAGCAGAAAGTGAGTCTAAACAGTTGTGAATCAAATTAGTCAAAAAGGCTGAAGGCATATGCTTGGAGTCCAAAGATGTCTCCTCTGGAAGTTCTGTCATAGGAGTGGACATCATGATACTGCCGAGGGGATGTCATATATAGGGGTCTGAATCCTGATGAGGGGAGATAAGACCTACAAGGGCACAGAATCACAGATTAAGAAAAACTTCATCAGAGAAATGTGGTTAGAGATAGAAAAAAGTTTAGCTTTCTCCTCCTTTTTTTCTAAACTAGAATTTATTGGTAAGTGAATAGATGAAATCTGGGAAGCTGAAAATCTGCCAAGAACATGGATAAAGTGGGAGAATCAACTGTGCTTCTTGTTTAAGAACCTCTGAGATGTCACGTATAAGAAAGAATAAATTGTTCACGATCATGTGACAGAGTTCAGCCCCCCCCCCCTCACACTTTTGCCATAGACAGTAGGATAAACGGCAGCCTAAAGTTTGGGATTTGTTGATACAGGAAAGGTAACCTTGTTTAATTTCCTGTGTACCTGATTAAAACTTTGTCACATGTTGAAAGAAAATGAAAGTAAAAGTTGCTCAGTCTTGTGTGACTCTTTGCAACCCCAAAGACTATATAGTCCATGGAATTCTCCAGGCCAGAATACTGGAGTAGGTAGCCTTTTCCTTCTGGATAGTCTTCATCCTGGCTAGGGTGAAGATCTCTAGGGGATCTTCCCAACCCAGGGGTTGAACCCAGGTCTCCTGAATTCCAGGCAGATTCTTTACCAACTGAGCTATCAGGGAAGCCTGTCACATGTTGCTTAATGTTAGTTAGAATTGTTTGGAGGAGGTGGTTGAATAACTGTCAATTACACAAGTCCTATATAATTATTTCTTTAAAAAAACATATTCAGATCATTACAGATGAAGTTTAAGCTGTCATCTCTTTTACTTCTGATCTGGTCCATGTCTGTGCCTTTCCTCCACAGAGGGACCTACTAATGTGAGCTAATGGTGAGTAATACATTTTTTCTTACATTTATTCACATTAATGAGCTCACAGGAAATATATAACATTATTATGCATTTTTATAAGCTTCTTTTCCAAATACCTAAGCAAGAATCCTGTCCAGAAAGTACATCATGCCTTCTCTTTTGAGTTAGCAATCATCCTGGGAATGCCAGGAGATGGGATTTCATTGGAGAAGACAAAGATCCTGGAAAGCTATCTGAAGAACTTGTAGAAAGGAATAATAAATGTATGCTTATATGATGGATTTTAGAAAAATGTGAGGTCCAGCCTTAGACCTGGAAAACATGATGCTAAGTAAACTGTCAGACACAGAAAGTCAAATATTGTGTGATCTTACTTGTATGTGGAATCTAAAATAGTCAACCTCATGGAAACAAAGAGCAGAATAGTGATTTCCAGAGGCTGACAGAAGGTGGAATCGATGGTCAAATGATATCAGTTTAAATCATGTAAGTTCTGAAGGCTTACTATATAGCATAATGCCTGTAACTATCAATACGCATTATAAACTTAAAATTTGCTAAGAGGAAGAGCTTATGTTAAGTGTTCCTACCACACAAAATAATATTAACAAAGAGAATGAGAGAAAACTTTGAAAGGTAATAAATATGTTTATGACCTTGCTGGTAGTGATGGCTTCATGTGTGCACACTTGTGCCAAAACTTGTGCTTAAAACTCTTTAGGCTTTATATGTTATGTACAGCACTTTCACACATCAATTTTTCCTCACTAAAGATGTTTAAAAGTATTTGAGACCATCTAGAGTTGTAAAAGGTAAAAGGAGGAAGGGGTGGAAGAGGATAAGATGGTTCAATAGTATCATTGACTCAATACATATGAATCTGAACAAACTCCAGGAGACAATGGAGGACAGGGAGCCTGTCAGGCTACAGTCCATGGGGTCATAAAGAGTTGAACATGACTTAGCAACTCAACAAAAACAACAGCAACAGGGTTACAAATAAATTTGATATTGATGATGTATTGTACATTCACGCTTTGTATTGAGTGGAAAGAATATAACTCGGTACGCATTTGCCATGTTGTGTGATGCAAAGAAGGAATTATGTATATGATGGAAAAATAAGAAAATCCCCCTGACATGAATGTACATGAGAGTGAGTAGGAAAGATTATCTATCATCATATTAACATTTATCCTCAAAACGTGAAAATAAGATTTAACAGAATGTTATTATCCTTTTAGCCCAAATTCATTATTCATATCAGACCAAGTTACATTTCCTCTCAGTTTATTAACAGTGCCTAGTAAATTTTGTTCTTCCTGAAATATTTATTTAGAATCTCAGGTGTTCCAGCAATAATTTTTAGACACAGCTCTGCAAAGATTATATTCTATAATTACCTCAAAGGGCAATGGAGGGATTTTAATACCTCATATGAGGCAAAAATATGTGGACATGATTTAAAGTAAGAGTTGGCAAACTTTATCTGTAAGGGCCAGGGAGTAAATATTTTCAGCTTTGTTGGCTATATGAACTCTGTTGCAACTATTCAGCTCTGCTGTTGTGGTGTAAAGGCAGCCACAGACAATATATAAACAAATAAGCTCAACTGTGTTCCAATGAAACTTATTTATAAAAACATTTGCCTTACAGGCCATAGTTTGCCAACTCCTGTTCCCTCTTTTTTCCACAAACCCTCCTGATAATTAACACTTCACAGTAATGAATTTACTTATTTAATCTGGGAGTTTTCCCCTTTCTGATATCCCTTTATGAATATGAGATAACAAATGAAAGGAAAAGAGTGTTCTGTGAGTTCTCAACTTCACACATTTAATTCCTTTAGCAGTTACACATTGAAAGCTGCATTCATGCCAAGAAGCATTCTAAGTGCTGACAGAAACTAAAGATTCATTACTGTTCTCAAGAACTTCTAGTCATGTGATGACAGGTAAACAGAAAATGAAATTACCACATGCTAATGAGAGAGGTATGTTTAGGGGATTCAGTAGTGACTGCAGACTACTAGTAAAAGCTCTTTGACCTGAATTACTTCACACTTTAAAATGACTACTTTTGAGTGCTAAAGGGGTACACATAGAAGAGATTCACAGATTAGGAGGAACAGCCAAGAATAAAATTCATGTAACATATATGAGGCACTTTCACTTACAATGCCATGTGCAATCCCTAGCACAAACTCATGAGTTAATAGTAATTCTTTTTTATAAATGATGCTTTTCAGGCCCAGAATAGGCCACCCCAAGATGTATCTCAAATACATTGGCAATGGCATAATCAATGGCATCAAATAATCAATGGCATATAGATTATTTTAACTTAAAGTTATTTAAGAAATAGATCACATGAGAGGGACACTCTGGCTCTCCTTTCTGTCTCCCTGAAAGAATGAAATAAATATCTCACATGAGCAGTACAATTTTCTAAACTTGGAAGTACAACAACATCCTTATCACCAAAGACTGGGGATTTGGAATGAGAAACCTATATTAATATATCCCAGGCCCAAACTCTGTTTCACTAGCTAAGCACCCAAAACCTAAGGTGCTTTGTCCTTTGAATTCCTCAAAAAATTATTGTTTTTTTATTTGAAAATTAAGAGCTACTGCTTTGGCCACTTCTTTTGTCTCATTTTTATGGGACCTTTAAGTACATGAAATTAAAATTTCCTTCTTTAACTATTAATCTGCTTTTGTTATCATTTTATTATCAGTGCAGCCACAAAAACCCAAAAAGTGTAGAGGAGCAAATTTCCCTATCCCCAACAAAGCTGAGTCTCAGAGTTTAATCAACTTAGCTAATATCTGCAAGTCGAAATTCAACTTTATATCTTTACCTTCTTCCTATGTGGCTGTTATCTCCCTCAAGTTCATAACATCCAAAGACATATGTTGTGTTCAGTGTTCAAATACTCATAATTATACAAAGAAAAAGTAAAAGGAGCTAGAGAACAATGTAAAAGATGGCACAAAGATTTACATATTTAAGTGAGAAATGAACAGGAAAAAGGAGGATAAGATATCAGTGAGCTGTGTTGTTAAGAAAGCAAAAGAAAGAAAGAGTATATTTTAATTGTATCATATAAGGGTAGTTTCAGTGAGAAAATAGAGAAGGGGAAAGAAAAACAGATGGATCATCAGTCATTCAGGTCTTAGTAAGAGGCTTAAGAGACTTAAATTTATCTATTTTATATATTTCCTGGAACCCATAAGTAATATACAGCCATAATACACTGACTGGATAAACAGTCTTTCATTAGACAATTGTGAATTTCAGTCTTCAATACCTTATTCACTAACAATGAGACCCAGCAATTTTGAGCCTTAGTTTCTACATCTATAAAATTGGAGTTATTATTTGATATAATTTATAATTTTTTTTTGAAGATCCAATCACCTTCTGCACAGAACAAACAGGGAAATTAAAAGAAGATATGTTAAGAAACACCATCCTTGCATCTTTCAAGTTACTAATAATGAAATGTTTGTTTATTTTTTAAGATTGTTAAGTTTTTTTATTGAAGTATAGATTCCAGTTGAGCTATTTCAAATCCTGAAAGATGATGCTGTGGAAGTGCTGCACTCAATATGCCAGCAAATTTGGAAAACTCAGCAGGGGCCACAGGACTGGAAAAGGTCAGTTTTCATTCCAATCCTGAAGAAAGGCAATGCCAAAGATACTCAAACTACCACACAATTGCACTCATCTCACATGCTAGTAAAATAATATTCAAAATTCTCCAAGCCAGGCTTCAGCAATACGTGGACTATGAACTTCTTGATGTTCCAGCTGGTTTTAGAAAAGGCAGAGAAACCAGAGATCAAATTGCCAACATCCGCTGAATCATCAAAAAAGCAAGAGAGTTCCAGAAAAACATCTATTTCTGCTTTATTGACTATGCCAAAGCCTTTGACTGTGTGGATCACAAGAAACTGTGGAAAATTCTGAGAGAGATGGGAATACCAGAACACCTGACCTGCCTCTTGAGAAATCTGTATGCAGGCCTGGAAGCAGAACTGGACATGGAACAACAGACTGGTTCCAAATAGGAAAAAGAGTACATCAAGGCTGTATATTGTCACCCTGCTTATTTAACTTCTATGCAGAGTACATCATGAGAAACTGAAAAGGTCAGTTTTCATTCCAATCCTGAAGAAAGGCAATGCCAAAGATACTCAAACTACCACACAATTGCACTCATCTCACATGCTAGTAAAATAATATTCAAAATTCTCCAAGCCAGGCTTCAGCAATACGTGGACTATGAACTTCTTGATGTTCCAGCTGGTTTTAGAAAAGGCAGAGAAACCAGAGATCAAATTGCCAACATCCGCTGAATCATCAAAAAAGCAAGAGAGTTCCAGAAAAACATCTATTTCTGCTTTATTGACTATGCCAAAGCCTTTGACTGTGTGGATCACAAGAAACTGTGGAAAATTCTGAGAGAGATGGGAATACCAGAACACCTGACCTGCCTCTTGAGAAATCTGTATGCAGGCCTGGAAGCAGAACTGGACATGGAACAACAGACTGGTTCCAAATAGGAAAAAGAGTACATCAAGGCTGTATATTGTCACCCTGCTTATTTAACTTCTATGCAGAGTACATCATGAGAAACCCTGAACTGGAAGAAACACAAGCTGGAATCAAAATTGCTGGGAGAAATATCAGTAACCTCAGATATGCAGATGACATCAACCGTATGGCAGAAAGTGAAGAGGAACTAAAAAGCTTCTTGATGAAAGTGAAAGAGGAGAGTGAAAAAGTTGGCTTAAAGCTCAACATTCAGAAAACGAACATCATGGCATCTGGTCCCATCACTCCATGGGAAATAGATGGGGAAACAGTGGAAACAATATCAGACTTCACTTTTGAGGGCTCCAAAATCACTGCAGATGGTGACTGCAGTGAAATTTAAAGACTCTTGCTTTTTGGAAGAAAGGTTATGATCAACCTAGATAGCATATTGAAAAGCAGAGACATTACTTTGCTGACTAAGGTCTGTCTAGTCAAGGCTATGGTTTTTCCAGTAGTCATGTATGGATGTGAGAGTTGGACTGGGAAGAAGGCTGAGAGCCAAATATCTGATGTTTTTGAACTGTGGTTGTTGGAGAAGACTCTTGAGAGTCCCTTGGACTGCAAGGAGATCCAACCAGTTCATTTTGAAGGAAATCAGCCCTGGGATTTCTTTGGAAGGAATGATGCTAAAGCTGAAACTCCAGTACTTTGGCCACCTCAAGTGAAGAGTTGACTCATTGGGAAAGACTCTGATGCTTGGAGGGATTGGGAGCAGGAGGAGAAGGGGATGACCGAGGATGAGATGGCAGGATGGCATCACTGACTTGATAAATGTGAGTCTGAGTGCACTCCGGGAGTTGGTGATGGACAGGGAGGCCTGGTGTGCTGCAATTCATGGGGTCACAAGGAGTCGGACACGATTTAGTGACTGAACTGAACTGATAGGTGATTAGGACTTCCCCGGTAACTCAGCTGGTAAGGAATCCACTTTCAATGTGGGATGCCCCAGTTAGATTCCTGGGTCAGGACAGTCCCCTGGAGAAAGGATAGGCTACCCACTCCAGTATTCTTGGGCTTCCGTGGTGGTTCAGATGGTAAAGAATCTGACTGCAATGCGGGAGTTCTGGTTTAGATCCTTGGGTTGGGAAGATTCCCTGGATGTGGGCATGGCAACCCACTGCAGTATTCTTGCCTGTAGAATTCCCATGGACAGAGGAGCCTGGCAAGCTACAGTCCATTGGGTCACAAAGAGTTGGACACAACTGAGTGACTAAGCCCACATACACAGGTGATTTACAATGTTGTGTTAGTTTCAGGTTATAGGAGTGATTCATATATGTTGGTTATCTGTTTTATATATAGTGTATGAATATGTTAATCCCAAACTCTTAGTTTATCTCTCTTGCTATTTCCCTTTGGTAAAACATAAGCTTGCTTTTTATATCTGTGGATCTTCTTATGCTGTGCATATAAATTCAATTGTGTCATAATTTAGAATCCATATATAGGTGATATCACATGATGTTCGTCTTTCTCTAATTTACTTTACTTAGTAAAGTATATTGATCTCTAGGTTTATCCATGTTGCTGCCAGAGGCATTATGTCATTCTTGTTTATGGCTGAGTTATATATACTACATCTTCTGTATTAATTGATCTGTTCATAGACATTTAGTTTGCTTTTCTCTCTTTGCTCATGTAAATAGTGCTGCAATGAACATTAGGGTGCATGTATCATTTTGAATTTTCTCCGGATCCATGCCCAGGAGTGGGATTTGCTGTAAATTTATTTTCAGTTTTCTAAGGAACTTTCAAACTGTTCTCTATAATGACTATAGCAATTTACATTCCTAACAACACTATAGGAGTATTCCTTTTTCTTCACACTATCTCCAGCATTTAATATTTGTAGACAATTAAAAGACGTTTACTCCTTGGAAGAAAAGCTATGACCAACCTAGATAGCATATTCAAAAGCAGAGACATTGGACTGCAAGGAGATCCAACCAGTCCATTCTGAAGGAAATCAGCCCTGGGATTTCTTTGGAAGGAATGATGCTAAAGCTGAAACTCCAGTACTTTGGCCACCTCATGCAAAAAGTTGACTCAGTGGAAAAGACTCTGATGCTGGGAGGGATTGGGGGCAGGAGGAAAAGGGGATGACTGACAATGAGATGGCTGGATGGCATCACTGACTTGATGGATGTGAGTCTGAGTGAACTCCGGGAGTTAGTGATGGACAGGGAGGCCTGGTGTGCTGTGATTTATGGGGTCGCAAAAAGTCAGACACGACTGAGTGACTGAACTGAACTGAACTGATTCTGACTGGAGTGAGAAGACGCCTCATTTTAGTTTTGGTTTGCATTTCTCTAATTAGTGATTTACAGCATTTTCCTGTGTCTGTTGGCCAGATGTATGACTTCATTGGAAAAATATCTTTTTAGATCTCCTGCCTATATTTTTGTTTTTCTTTTAATTGAGCTTATGAGCTATTTATATGTAGAGAGAGAGAGTGAGAATGAAATCGCTCAGTCGTGTCCGACTCTTTGCGACCCCATGGACTGTAGCCTACCAGGCTTCTCTGTCCATGGAATTCTCTAGGCAAGAATACTGGAGTGTGTTACCATTTCCTTCTTCAGGGGATCTTCCCAACCCAGGGATCAAACCCCGGTCTCCTGCATCGGAGGCAGATTCTTTAACCTCTGAGCCACCAGGGAAGCAAGGCAATGACAACCCACTCCAGTACTCTTGCCTGGAAAAACCCATGGAAGAAGGAGCCTGGTAGGCTGCAGTTCATGGGGTTGCTAAGAGTCGGACATGACTGAGTGACTTCACTTTTGTTTTTCACTTTCATGCATTGGAGAAGGAAATGGCAACCCACTCCAATGTTTTTGCCTGGAGAATCTCAGGAACAGAGGAGTCTGGTGGGCTGCCGTCTATGGGGTCTCACAGAGTCGGACAGGACTGAAGTGGCTTAGCAGCAGCAGCAGCTATTTATGTGTTTTAGAAATTAATATCTTGTTGGTTGCATCTTTTGTAAATATTTTCTCTCATTCTGTAGGTTGCATTTTTTTTTGACATTGCATTGTTGACTTTGATTTACTATTTTGAAATGGAGGCAAAGCTTCTAGTATTCTATTTGGTCTTTCTTCTCCAATATGTCCCACATTCATTGATCAGTGAGCTTCTGTGACAATTCGGCCGGTTTTGCAATGCATTTGTACCAACCATGCATTAAGAACTGGAGAAAAGATATCATGACTCTGCAAAACCTCTGTCCTCATTCAGAGCTGATTTTAGGTCAAATTTCCATTTTTTACTGTATCTTCATCAGTCTGCACTCTAACCAGAGGAGAATGGTATTATCTTAGATCTCTAGGATTAGCATCACCCTCTTGGTAGGGTCTCATATTTCTTGAAATATCTGATATTTTCTCTTTGATCAGAGCTCAGATGTATTCCTTATGACACAGATCTCGTTTGAGAGTCTTCTGAGTGTAATTAACAGTATTTAACTGTGGCAGCATCATAAGTTCCTTACTCAAGTGCTCTAGCTTTGTTTTCATGGAGAAGGATATAAGTCTGTAATGACTTAGTTATGAGAAACAGCTGAGAAGTATGATACTCCACTGTAGAAATTCAAATTTTGTCTCTACATACCAGATCTAAAATTTTTCTGATTTTGTAAATCAGTAATACTTTGTTAGGATACCTATCTATTTGATTCCTAGTGACACCATGATAAGTTGCCAGAATAATATATTATTCTGTGATTATTACTCAAGCCTTGTTCCACCTTATGTTATTTGCAATCACCTTCTATCTGTCAATTAAGTAGGGAGCCAGGATGGGATTATATTATTCTCACTGAAATCAGGAAGCCTATTTCAATTTTATGGACTTTCCATGTAGCTCAGTGGTAAAGAATCTGCCTGCAATGCAGGAGAGGCTGATTTAGTCCATAGGTCCGGAAGATCCCCTGGAGAAGGAAATGGCAACCCACTTAAGTATTCTTGCCTGGGAAAGCCCATGAACAGAGGAGCCTGATGGGCTGTAGTCCATGAGGGGTCACAAAAGAATTGGACACAACTTCGGAACTAAGCAACAACAGCGTTTCAATTTTACTATTCCCAACCCTCATTCCAACCTATGGAGGAAGGCCAATGCTAAGCTTTACAAGGATGCTGGTGTATTTCTCTCATTAATGTATGTCATACTCTTAGTGAAACGAATATGCTTTTGACCTATTGGGAGACATGCTGGGAATGAGGTGAGACAGGGTGAACCTTCTTTGAAAAATCAACTCAAATATTTCTTATCCTTACATTTTAGGATTTCTTCCATCTATCCAAGAAGTTCAGTCACCTAAATTTCATAGACAGCAAATCACCATTGACATTAAGCTTGTTAAAACTAATCAATACAACTGTTAGAACTATTTCCAATTTTTCATTATATATTGAACTCAAAATCTCCAGGAAGTACATGTATCCCAGTCAACATCATAGCTCAAATCTAACATTATTTCTTTTCTCTTTGGTTGACTCTTCTTAGAATTAACTTCCACATATAAACCACACATTTTATTCTTCATATAACAATAAAACCCCATTCTTCATAGTATAGCCTCATTCTTCATATAACTTAGTAAAACCCTGTAATACTTTAAGTGTATAAATCATCCTCTCCTGCTCAAATTCTTTGGCTTTTCCACCTTGAAGTACAATGGGCTCTGACTAAGTATTATAAGGAGAAGTTATACAAGGATTTAGCATCCTCTTCAGAGACTATTGACTTCTCTGGTGGCACAGACAGTAAAGTGTCTGTCTACAATGTGGGAGACCCGAGTTCGATCCCTGACTTGGTAAGATCTCCTGGAGAAGGAAATGGCAATCCACTCCAAGACTATAGCCTGGAAAATCCCATGGACAGAGGAGCCTAGTAGGCTATAGCCCATGGGGTTGCAAAGAGTCGGACACAACATAGCGACTTCACTTTCACTTTTATTTTTCACTTTCAGAAAACACTAACCCAGATGAGATAATTCAGTTCAGTTCAGTTCAGTTGCTCAGTTGTGTCCGACACTTTGAGACCACATGAATCGCAGCACAGCCAGGCATCTCTGTCCATCACCAACTCCTGGAGATCACTCAGACTCATGTCCATCGAATCAGTGATGCCATCCAGCCATGTCATCGTCAGTCATTCCCTTCTCCTCCTGCCCCTAATCCCTCTCAGCATCAAAGTCTTTTCCACTGAGTCAACTCTTTGCATGAGGTGGCCAAAGTACTGGAGTTTCAGCTTTAGTATCATTCCTTCCAAAGAAATCCCAGGGCTGATTTCCTTCAGAATGGACTGGTTGGATCTCCTAGCAGTCCAAGGGACTCTCAAGAGTCTTCTCCAACACCACAGTTCAAAAGCATCAGTTCTTTGGCTCTCAGCTTTCTTCACAATCCAACTCTCACATTCATACATGACCACAGGAAAAACCATTCCTTGACTAGATGAACCTTTGTTGGCAAAGTAATGTCTCTGCTTTTGAATATGCTATCTAGATTGGTCATAACTTTCCTTACAAGGATCCAGAGTCTTTAAATTTCATGGCTGCAGTCACCATCTTCAGTGATTTTGGAGTCCCAAAAAGTGAAGTCTGATACTGTTTCCACTTTTTCCCTGTCTATTTCCCATGAAGTGATGGGACCAAATGTCATAATCTTAGTTTTCTGAATGTTGAGCTTTAAGCCAACTCTTTCACTCTCCACTTTCACTTTCCTCAAGAGGCTTTTTAGTTCCTCTTCACTTTCTGCCATAAAGGTGGTATCAACTGCATATGTGAGGTTATTGATATTTCTCATGGCAATCTTGATTCCAGCTTGTGCTTCCTCCACCCCAACATTTCTCATGATGTACTCTGTATATAAGTTAAATAAGCAGGGTGACAATATATAGCCTTGACATACTCCTTTTCCTATTTGGAACCAGTCTGTTGTTCCATGACCAGTTCTAACTGTTGCTTCCTGACCTGCATACAGATTTCTCAAGAGGCAGGTCAGGTGGTCTGGTTTTCCCATCTCTTTCAGAATTTTCCACAGTTTCTTGTGATCCACACAGTCAAAGGCTTTGGCATAGTCAATAAAGCAGAAATAGATGTTTTTCTAGAACTCTCTTGCTTTTCCCATGATCCAGTGGATGTTGGCAATTTGATCTGTGGTTCCTCTACCTTTTTAAAAACCAGCTTGAACATCAGAAGTTCATGGTTCACATATTGCTGATCCCTGGCCTGGAGAATTTCGAGCATTACCTTACTAGCGTGTGAGATGAGTTCAATTGTGCGGTAGTTTGAGCATTCTTTGGCATTGCCTTTCTTTGGGATTGGAGTGAAAATTGACCTTTTCCAGTCCTGTGGCCCCTGCTGAGTTTTCCAGATTTTCTGGCGTATTGAGTGTAGTGCTTTCACAGCATCATCTTTCAGGATTTGAAATAGCTCAACTGGAATTCCATCACCTCCACTAGCTTTATTTGTAGTGATGCTTTCTAAGGCCCATTTGACTTCATATTCCAGGATGTCTGGCTCTAGGTGAGTGATCACACCATCGTGATTATCTTGATCTTGAAGATCTTTTTTGCACAGTTCTTCTGTGTATTCTTGCCACTTGTTCCTAATATCCTCTGCTTCTGTTAAGTCCATACCATTTCTGGCCTTTATCGAGTCCATCTTTGCATGAAATGTTCTCTTGATATCTCTAATTTTCTTGAAGAGATCTCTAGTCTTTCCCATTCTGTTGTTTTCCTCTATTTCTTTGCATTGATCGCTGAGAAAGGCTTTCTTATCTCTTCTCGCTATTCTTTGGAATTCTGTATTTAGATCCTTGTATCTTTCCTTTTCTCCTTGGCTTTTCACCTCTCTTCTTTTCACAGTTATTTGTAAAGACCTCCCCAGACAGCCATTTTGCTTTTTTGCATTTCTTTTCCATGGGGATGGTCTTGATCCCTGTCTCCTGTACAATGTCATGAACCTCATTCCATAGTTCATCAGGCGCTCTCTCTATCAGATCTAGGCCCTTTAATCTATTTCTCACTTCCACTGTATAATCATAAGGGATTTGATTTAGGTCATACCTGAATGGTCTAGTGGTTTTCCCTACTTTCTTCAATATAAGTTTGAATTTGGCAATAAGGAGTTCATGATTTGAGCTACAGTCAGCTCCCGGTCTTGTTTTTGCTGACTGTATAGAGTTTCTCCATCTTTGGCTGCAAACAATATAATCAGTCTGATTACAGTGTTGACCATCTGGTAATGTCCATGTGTAAAGTCTTCTCTTATGTTGTTGGAAGAGGGTGTTTGCTATGACCAGTGCATTTTTCTTGGTCTTTGCCCTGCTTCATTCTTTATTCCAAAGCCGAATTTGCCTGTTACTCCATGTGTTTCTTGACTTCCTACGTTTGTATGCCAGTCCCCTATAATGAAAAGGACATCTTTTGGGGTGTTAGTTCTAAAAGGCCTTGTAGGTCTTTATAGAACCATTCAACTTCTGCTTCTTCAGCACTACTGGTTGAGGCATAGACTTGGATAACTGTGATATTGAATGGTTTGCCTTGGAAACAGAGATCATTCTGTTGTTTTTGAGATTGCATCCAAGTACTGCATTTAGGACTCTTTTGTTGACCATGATGGCTACTCCATTTCTTCTAAGGAATTCCTGCCCGCAGTAGTAAACATAATGATCATCTGAGTTAAATTCACCCATTCCAGTCCATTTTAATTTGCTGATTCCTAGAATGTTGACTTTCACTCTTGCCATCTCTTGTTTGATCACTTCCAATTTGCCTTGATGCATGGACCTGACATTCCAGGTTCCTATGCAATATTGCTCTTTACAGCATCGGATCTTGCTTCTATCACCAGTCACATGCACAACTCGGTATTGTTTTTGCTTTGGCTCCATCCCTTCATTCTTTCTGGAGTTATTTCTCCACTGACCTCTAGTAGCATATTGGGCACCTACTGACCTGAGGAGTTCCTTTTTCAGTATCTTATAATTTTGCCTTTTCATACTGTTCATAGGGTTCTCAAGGCAAGAATACTGAAGTGGTTTGCAATTCCCTTCTCCAGTGGCTCACATTCTGTCAGACCTCTCTACCATGACCCATCTATCTTCAGTGGCCCCATAAGGCATGGCTTAGTTTCACTGAGTTAGACAAGGCTTTGGTCCTAGTGTGATTAGATTGCCTAGTTTTCTGTGATTATGGTTTCAGTGTGTCTGCCTTCTGATGTCCTCTTGCAACACCTACTATCTTACTTGGATTTCTCTTACCTTGGTCGTGGGGTTATGTCTTCATGGCTACTCCAGCAAAGTGCAGCTGCTGCTCCTTACCTTTGATGAGGGGTATCTCCTCACCACTGCCCCTCCTGACCTTGAACATGGAGTAGCTCCCTAGGCCCTCCTGTGCCCATGGAGCCACTGCTCCTTGGACATGGGAATAATTACATGTCTTTAAAGAAAAAAGACTAGTTTTATCATAAAGCAGAGATAAATTTCTCTGGAAAGAGAGCCTTAAGGGGATTCAGGGTTTCAAGGTTATTAAGTTTATCTAAGTGCAATGAAATGTCTCCACCCCAAATGTCAGGTCCCATTTCTGGTTGCTTAGTATACTAAAGAGGGATTTCCTGGTGGCTCAGTGGTGAAGAATCCACCACCCAATGCAGGAGCTGCAGGTTCGCTCCCTCAGTCAGGAAGATCCCCTGCAGAAGGAAATGGCAACCCATTCCCATAATATTGCCTGGATAATCCCATGGACACATGAAACCTAGAGTGGCTACAGTCCAAGGGTTGCAAAAGTGTTAGACAGACTTAGCAACTCAACAAGAACAATGCACCAAACTAAACATGAGAGACTTGATAAAGACATCCATTCAACCTAGAACACTGAGTCAATTTTTATTTTTATTTGCAGCTATATAAATCTACTCGATAAAAAATGTTTGGGGGCCATCATAGGATATATCCAGTTCTGTGTCTTGAGCTTAAAATTTAGGGCTCTAAGCATGTCATTTCTTTCTATAATCTCTCCATTGTGGGAAGAAATAGCATAAGTCCCATGATCTTTATTTTAACCATTACTATTAGAATGGTCAAGTGCATTAACACTTATTCTCCCAAAGCCTTGCCTTCTTTAGTTTGCTTTTTTTTAATTAATTTTTTCTAGTTCTATTTGTATATAATTAACATATACAATATATATATTTAAGGTATACAATGTGATAATTTGATATACTTGTATATTTTGAAGTGATTACCAGAATCAAGTTAATCCACATTTTCATCATCTCACATACTGCCTATTCTTTTCTTTTTGGTTTAGTAGGAAGACTTAAGATCTACTCTCTTAACTGAAAATATGCTCTATTCCAAACCACAAACTGAACTGAACTGAACTGAGCTGAGCTGATGGACAAGAACAAGTATTTGGAATCTACTACTTTCTTTGGATTATCAAAAAACCCATTTACCAATGTCAATGAGGTTACTGCTACTTAAAACAAATCCAACGAGATGAGATAAATAACCTCACTTTCCAATATTTTGAAACTCAGTTATCTGGGATGATTTCTGCTTCAGTTTGGATTCAATGAAGAAAAGATGTTCATATTGGGTAGTACAAAGAGAGGATGCTTTATATCAATCAAGGAGGTCAAGAAGAAGAGAAAAATAATTTCTCTATGTGTCACTTTTAGATCAAGTGATACAGTCACTAACTGGGCTATTGCCCGTGAGTCTACATTTTTGGAGGTGCATGAATTTCTGAAATGCTACTGATGCACTCGGTGTCACCTTTCAATTCCTGCCATTTTAAGATAAGACCATTTAGCAGTGAGGAGCAGAAGTCTGTCCCTTCCTTTTGCTTTCTAATCCCCTACCAGTGCTTCTCACTGGCATATTTAATAAGAAGTGAGGGGTTAAAACAGTCTGGGAAATGAGCTTTTCAATACCATAGTCTCAGCACTTTAGATCAGAGTATAGAAGAGTGGGTATATGGCCAAGCAATAATCATTGAATAGCTGACAAATTTAAACTTTAAATATGTGATTTAACACAATAGAGATTATTAAAGACTCCATAGCCTGGTGGGCTATAGTCCAGGGAGTCACACGAAGAGTCAGACATGATCTAACAACTAAACAACCTCATCATAATGTGAAATCTATGAGTGTGACTTATACTGCTGCTGCTAAGTCACTTCTGTCGTATCTGACTCTGTGCGACCCCATAGATGGCAGCCCACCAGGCTCCCCTGTCCCTGGGATGCTTCAGGGAAGAACAATGCAGTGGGTTGTCATTTTCTTTTCCAATGCATAAAAGTGAAAAGTGAAAGTGAAGTCGCTCAGTCTTGTCCTACTCTTAGCGATCCTATGGATTGCAGCCTACCAGGCTCCTCCATCCATGGTACTTTCCAGGCAAGAGTACTGGAGTGGGGTGCTATTGCCTTCTCCAGTGACTTATACTGAACATACTGATTAAGAATATTAGCTCCCAGACCAATGCGGAAAAATTATGACTACCATATTTTTATATTTTAATATGTCCACCACTATGTCATATAATCAGAGAAGGCAATGGCAACCCACCCCAGTACTCTTGCCTGGAAAATCCCATGGACAGAGGAGCCTGGTAGGCTGCAGTCCATGGGGTCACTAAGAGTGGGACACGACTGAGGGGCTTCACTTTCACTTTTCATTTTCATGTACTGGAGAAGGAAATGGCAACCCACTCCAGTGTTCTTGCCTGGAGAATCCCAAGGATGGGGGAGCCTGGTGGGTTGCCGTCTATTCGGTTGCACAGAGTCAGACACGACTGAAGCGACTTGCGGCAGCAGCAGCAGCAGCATGGCAAATAATAGTCTCCTGTTAGTGTTGATGCCCATGGTGGTAATGATGATGTCGCTGGTGAAAATGACATGACTTGAGGTAGTCATGATGTTGAGTGCTAAATTGATGACTTTTTTTCTAGCGAGAGAATTCATGGTTTTGCTCATATTGTCACATGTCAAGGGTTAATGCAAGAATATTGAGGCTTTTGAGAGGGTAAGTGACACACAGCCAAAGCAGGGCCAGGATTATTCATCTGATCATTTTGGAGGGATGATGAACATGGGGAAAAAGAATGGTACAGAAGAAATCACTCTAATCTACTGACACTAGATTTGGAACTAGTGAAACAGTTTAATTAAGAAAGTTTCAATCCAAAATATTCTTTCCTCTGAAGAAGCTTACTGCCTAATTAGGGTGTCATTGAAATTGTTCATAGAATGCTAATATCATTGAAGTATAAGCAGCAGCAGTTGGCTCTTGATGTGGAAAATGAGAGAGAGTAGATACCACACAGGTACTTTAACAGAAAATAGAAGTTTGGGAGGATATAGCCAGTTGGAGAAGGAAATGGCAACCCACTCCAGTATTCTTGCCTGGAGAATTCCAGAGACGGAGGAGCCTAGTGGGCTGCTGTCTATGGGGTCGCACAGAGTCGGATACGATTGAAGTGACGCAGCAGCAGCAACCAGTTGGAAGACGGACTGAAGTGTTAATTTTCATTCCTACTCTCTGTCTCCATCCCTTCTGTCATTAAAAATGAAGATATTTTTGTATTATTTACAATGAAAGGAAGTTTATTTTTGTATCTTTTTTTCTAAATTGAGAAACACAAAAATTCCGCATACTTATTCCAGTTTTATAAAGTAAGCATTAATGGTACGTTTCTTCTCTATGGGGTTTTAATCTTTCCAGATATTCTATAGCTAATAAAATTTGGTCTTTGCAGGTAAAATGCCTCCAACAAATAATCATTAGTACAGTTGTCACAATCCAGGCTTATATTGCTATCTGACAGTCACATCAAGGGTGACAATTATCAAATTTTGTCAATGTAAGCAACATCATTTCCTTTCTTTGAAGAGAGAGTGCAAACCATAAAAATGGCACATTTCAAATGTAAACTTCTTAAGAACTATAAAGATTCCACCTCAAAAAACCCAAGTGTCAGAAGCAGAAGTAATGCCCTAGGCAGAGAATATGATGGGTTCATTTTGATACAGACACTGCTACTCTGGTATCCTCCACTGGATTTTTATTTAATTCAGCTCTTAAAGCATCCTTTGAAGTCATGTTTGCTCAGCTCAGGGATCCTGCAAACAGCGATGCCTGATCATTAGTGGTCCTTTTCTTGTTGCCTCACAACAATGCGGGTCTTGTCTTTTTCCATTTGTAAGTCAATTCCTGCCTCCATATCAGTCAACAGGTAATTTCTCCTTTTTCTTACACAAACCCTATGGGGGAAAAGGAAGCTGCAACATAGTCAGCATTTAAACTGGAGTAGTCAGGCAGCAAAAAATAGAACACTGTTTTACTTCCACTCTTTCGCCTTGACTAAAGCTTTGCAGGAAATTCAGCTCTGATTGAAGGTAAAATCACATTAACAGACACAAAACTGCAAATTCTAAACATGTACATAAACAATTACACAAAACATTAAAGATATATAAATACACTTAATCTCCAATTATCTTGCCAATAAAAGTAGTCTATATGGATACATCAAACACAAATGCCATTCAATGCTCTACCTTAAAAATGTGTGTGTGTATCTGTGTGTATATCTGTGTGTGTGTGTAAAATGCTGTATTTTTGACTTTCTTATGAGGAACTCACCTACCTTCTTTTAAACAAGTATATAATAAAGTGCTTATTATGACCTTGGATAGCTTACAAATTAAGGATTTTTAACTCAATTCATCAATTGCCTAAAATAAAATTTAAAACTATGTTCATATTTTCAGTTCAGTTGCTCAGTCATGTCCGACTCTTTACAACCTCATGAATCATAGCACACCAAGCCTCCCTGTCCATCACCAACTCCTGGAATCCACCCAAACCCATGTTCATTGAGTCAGTGATGCCATCCAACCATCTCATCCTCTGTCATTCCCTTCTCCTGCTCTCAATCTTTCCCAGCATCAGGGTCTTTTCAAATAAGTCAGCTGTTCGCATCAGATGGACAAAGTATTGAAGTTTCAGATTCAACATCAGTCTTTCCAATGAACACTTAGGACTGATTTCCTTTAAGATGGACTGGCTGGATCTCCTTGTTGTCCAACAGACTCTCAAGAGTCTTCTCCAACACCACGGTTCAAAAGCATCATTTCTTTGGCTCTCAGCTTTCTTCACAGTCCAACTCTCATATCCATACATGAGCACAGGAAAAACCATAGCCTTGACTAGATGGACCTTTGTTGACAAAGAATGTCTCTGCTTTTTAATATGTTGTCTAGGTTGGTCATAACTTTTCTTCCAAGGAGCCAATGTCTTTTTATTTCATGGCTGCAGTCACCGTCTCCAGTGATTTTGGAGCCCCCCAAATTAAAGTCTGTCACTGTTTCTGCTGTTTCTCCATCTATTTGCCATTAAGTGATGGGACTGGATGCCTTGATCTTAGTTTTCTGAATGTTGAGCTTTAAGCTAACTTTTTCACTCTCCCCTTTTACTTTTATAAAGAGGCTTTTTAGTTTCTCTTCACTTTCTGCCATAATGGTGGTGTCATCTGCATATCTGAGGTTATTGATATTTTTCCTGGCAATCTTGATTCCAGCTTGTGCTTCCTCCAACTCAGTGTTTTTCATGATGTACTCTGCATGTAAGTTAAACAAGCAGGGTGACAATATACAGCCTTGATGTACTCCTTTTCCTGTTTGGAACTAGTCTGTTGTTTCATGTCCAGTTCTAACTGTTGCTTCCTAACCTTATACAGGTTTCTCAAGAGGCAGGTTATTTGATCTGGTATTCCCATCTCTTTCAGAATTTTCCACGGTTTCTTTTGATTCACACAGTCAAAGGCTTTGGCATAGAAGAAATAGATGTTTTTCTGGAACTCTTGCTTTTTTGATGATCCGACAATGTTGGCAATTTGATCTCTGGTTCCTCTGCTTTTTCTAAAACCAGCTTTAACATCTGGAAGTTCACGGTTCATGTATTGCTGAAGCCTGGCTTGGAGAATTTTGAACATTAGTTTACTAATGTGTGAGATGAGCCATGAAATTAAAAGACGCTTACTCCTTGGAAGGAAAATTATGACCAATCTAGACAGCATACTGAAAAGCAAAGACATTACTTTGCCAACAAAGGTCCATCTAGTCAAGGCTATGGTTTTTCCAGTGGTCATGTATGGATGTGAGAGTTGGACTGTGAAGAAAGCTGAGTGCCAAAGAATTGATGCTTTTGAATTGTGGTATTGGAGAAGACTCTTGAGAGACCCTTGGACTGCTAGGAGATCCAACCAGTTCATTCTGAAGGAGACCAGCCCTGGGATTTCTTTGGAAGGAACGACGCTAAAGCTGAAACTCTAGTACTTCGGCCACCTCATGTGAAGAGTTGACTCATTGGAAAAGACTTTGGTGCTCGAAGGGATTAGGGGCAGGAGGAGAAGGGGACAGCAGAGGATGAGATGGCTGGATGGCATCACTGAGTCAACGGATGTGAGTTTGAGTGAACTCTGGGAGTTCATGATGGACAGGGAGGCCTGACATGTTGCGATTCATGGGGTTGCAAAGAGTCAGACACGACTGAGCAACTGAACTGAACTGAACTGAACTGTGATGAGTGCAATTGTGCCATAGTTTGAGCATTCTTTGGCATTGCCTTTCTTTGGGATTGGAATGAAAACTGACCTTTTCCAGTCCTGTGGGCACTGCTGAGTTTTCCCAATTTTCTGGCATATTGAGTGTAGCACTTTCACAGCATCATCTTTTAGAATTTGAAATAGCTCAACTAGAATTCTATCACTTCCACTAGCTTTGTTCATAATAATGCTTCCTAACATCCACTTGACTTCACATTCCAGGATGTCTGGCTCTAGGTGAGTGATCACACCACGGTGATTATCTTGATCATAAAGATCTTTTTTTGTACAGTTCTCTTGTGTATACTTGCCACCTCTTAATATCTTCTGTTTCTCTTAGGTCCCTACCATCTGTTCTTTATTGAGCTATAGCAGACTCAAATCTTAGAGCATAAAGTTCCATAACCCTCCCAATTCCCACCTCTGTACAATTGCTAAGCCAAGAAGATACCTCATGGTTTTACTATTAAAGAAACAAATAGAAGCTTAAAAAAGTCTGATGCTTCTTGGCGGAATGTATTATAGAAAATTAAAACAAAAAAGAAATTATACATTTAGCAAGATGCTCTTCTAGAAGGTTAGATGGGGTATTAGAGTATGGCTAGCAACATAGATTATGACTGGTGATCTGCATTTTGATTTTTATAAGGTGAGCCTACATGCCAAACATCAATGAATAATGGAATCAGACCCTGGGAATAGAAATGGCTTTACTGAAGGGGCAAAATGCATGGTTTCTGCTGATGAGTAAAAGAAAGAGTTGCTTGGAAAAGATATACTAGTAAGTGCTTAACATTGAGCTGTCTGGAAAAACAACATGGTTTACAGTGCTTGCTCTCTTCCTTGGTACGAATACTGTTATGGCTGATCTCAAGCTACTACATAAACAGTACTGAATGCAACACCAAGAAGAGAAGTATGCAATTGGCTCTTGCCAAGTTGTGTTGAAAAACAAGAGTCAATATGACTTACCAGAGTTAGTGCTGGTATTCCACTGAAGTTTGAACAGAAAGGAACTGAACCAAATTGAAAGACAAGAAAACCCTTTTGATGTTACTCCTGCTCTAACTCTCCTACAGAGAGTTAAAGCCAGATTTCTGAGAATAATCACTTTGCCTTGTTCTGACTGACTGATGTTTTAGAACTCCATGCTTGCACTGCCCCCAAATTCATGTTAAGCCTTAACACCCCATGTGGTGGTATGTGAAGTGAGGCCTTTGGGAAGTAATTAGATCATGAGTTTAAAGTCCTCATGAATGGAATTAGGGCCCTTTTACAAGAGACCAGAGAATTTCCTAGCTGTCCATTCCACTGTATGAAGATACAGCATAAAGACGACCGTCTGTGTATTAAGAAGTGGACTCACCAGACATAAAATCTGGATGTCTGATCTTGATCTTGGATGGTCCAGCCTCCGAAACAATGAGCAATATACGTCTGTTGTCTATAAGCCATGAAACTTGTAATATTTGTTGTAGAAGCCCCAAAAGATTAAAGCAATTGGATATTGCTCATTAAGTGCTTATCCAGGAGTCCCTGACACTGGGAAAGATTGAAGGCAGGAGAAAGGAATGGGAAGACATAGGATGGGATGGTTGGATTTTGCCACCAATTCAAAAGATATGATTTTGAGCAAGCTCTGGGAGATGGTGAAGGACTGGGAAGCCTGATATGCTGCAGTCCACGGTGTCTCAAAGAGTCAGACAGGACTGAGCGACTGATCAAGAGGAATCAATCCAATGTGTGAAATATAGGGACAGTCCAATAGCAAGTAATGTCTACAGGTCATTAAAAATTCAAATTCAAAAACAAACACTAAGAATTTCCTAATCTGCTATTTTAGGCATAATGCTTTTGAGATATAGGACTTTGTATCAATACAATTGGAAGAAAAATGGAAAGAAAAACTGGGAAAGACCCTGATCATAGCATATTTATGAAAGTTTCTTTCTCTGATTAGAATTTGGTCAAAACACTGCCTATTTGCCATGATGCTGCTGCCATGAAGACCATAATCACCCAGAAGTTTTGAGGATGTGAGAATGCAGATAGTCTATCCTCAGTGCCAGTGACAAAATACATTGCCAACATGTATCAGAGATATGGGTAAATTTAATGTATGTGACAGTCTTGCACTTAGTATAGATAATTTATTATACACCATGGTTATAATTTTGTAAAGTGTATATTCAGAGAAGAAACACTGGAAAGCATTATACCAAAATTCTAACCATATTTCTCTCAACATGGCAGAAAGCAAAGAAGAAATAAAGAGCCTCTTGATGAAAGTGAAAGAGGAGAGTGAAAAAGTTGCCTTAAAGCTCCACATTCAGAAAACTAAGACTATGACATCCAGTCCCATCACTTCATGGCAAATAGATGGAGAAACAATGGAAACAGTGATAGATTTTATTTTGAGGGGCTCCAAAATCACTGCAGATGATGACTGCAGCCATGAAATTAAGAGAATCTGGCTCCTTGGAAGAATATGCTCCTAGATAGCATATTAAAAGCAGAGACATTACTTTGTCAACAAAGGTCCATCTAGTCAAAGCTATGGTTTTTCCAGTAGTCATGTATGAATGTGAGAGTTGGACTATAAAGAAAACTGAGCATCGAAGAACTGATGCTTTTGAACTGTGGTGTTGGAGAAGACTCTTGAGAGTCCCTTGGACAGCAAGGAGATTCAACCAGTCCATCCTAAAGGAAATCAGTCCTGAATATTCATTGGAAGGGTTGATGCTGAAGCTGAAACTCCAATACTTTGGCCACCTGATGTGAAGAACTAAATCATTTGAAAAGACCCTGATGCTGGGAAAGATTGAGGGCAAGAGGAGAAGGTGACGGCAGAGGTTGAGATGGTTGGATAGCATCACTGACTCAATGGATATGAGTTTGAGTAGGCTCCAGGAGTTGGTGATGGACAGGGAAGCCTGGCGTGCTGCAGTCCACGGGGTCTCAAAGAGTTGGACATGAATGAGTAACTGAACTGAATTGAGTAGAAATTTAGGAATTTAATTTTCTTTTTAAAAACTCTTTTCCAAATTTATATACACAGATTGTATGTTAAAAATTTTTAGCTGAGAGAAATAGAAATCTGTGAGTTTCTCTAATGGTACAATCAATGCTTAGTTACTTATGATTTATGTTGTCTTCTACTCCTGTGTGTGAGTGCATGCTGAGTTCCTTCAGTCTTGTCTGACTCTTTGCAACCCTACAGGGCATAACCTTCCAGCCTCCTATGTCCATGGAATTCTCCAGCCAAGAATATTGGATTGCATTGTCATGCCTTCAGGAATTGAACCTGTGTCTCTTCTGTCTCCTGCACTGGCAGATGGGTTCTTTACCATTAGCACTACCTGGGAAGGCCCTTCTTCTTCTCTCTAGCTATTTTTTTTGTTATTATTACAATTAATCATCCATATGTATTTGTTTAGTATATTTTTGCCACAAACTATTATTTCCATGAAAGCCGGAAATATCACTATGATGTCTGGAAAGAGAAGACTTTTTCAGCCCTATTTTCTGTATCTTCTCATATCTAGAAAAGCACTAAAACCTTGAATGTAGACATTGCTTCGTGTGACTAGCAGTAACTTTCTGTCACACTCTGTACTTGATTGCATGTATACACGCTTCACTGGATGCATGCATGTTCAGTCACTTCAGTCATGTCTGACTCTTTGTGATCCTAAGGTCTATAGCCCACAAGGCTTCTCTGTCCATGAGCTTCTCCATGCAAGAATACTGGAGTAGTTTGTCATGCCCTCCTCCAGGAGTTTTCTTCCTGACCCAGATATTCAACCCATATCTCTTACATCGACTGCATTGGCAGTTTTTTTTTTTTTTTTTTTTAACCACTAGTGCCACTTGGGAAGCCCCTGCTCTTCAGTAAAATCACTTATAAATGGAGATTCCCCCACTTCTACCTCTTCAAAATGGATCCTACAGCTATTTGAGGGGCTATCTCCCAGGTTATATTCCTGAGTCAGTCACTCAGTTTAGTTGCTCAGTCGTGTCCTACACTTTGAGACCATATGGACTGCAGTATGCCAGGCTTCCCTGTCTATCACCAACTCCCGGGGGCCTACTCAAACCCACGTCCATTAAGTCAGTGATGCCATCCAACCATCTCATTCTCTGTCATTGCCTTCTTCTCCAGCCTTCAGTCTTTTCCAGCATCAGGGTTTTTTTCCACCTGGTATCAGGTGGCCAAAGATTTTGAAGTTTTGCTTTTGAAGTTTCAGCTTCAGAATCAGTCCTACCAATGAACATCCAGGACTGGTCTCCTTTAGAATGGACTGGTTGGATCTTTTTACAGTCCAAGGGACTCTCAAGAGTCTTCTCCAACACCTCAGTTCAAAAGCATCAATTTTATAGTGCTCAGATTTCTTCACAGTCCAACTGTCACATCCATACATGACCACTGGGAAAACTATAGCCTTGACTAGACGACTTTGTTGGCAAAGTAATGTCTCTGTTTTTTAATATGCTTTCTAGGATGGTCGTAACTTTCCTTCAAAGGAGTAAGTGTCTTTTAATTTCATGGCTGCAATCACCATGTGCAGTGATTTTGGAGCCCCCCAAAATAAAGTCTGCCACTGTTTCCACTGTTTCCTGATCTATTTCCCATGAAGTGATGGGACTGGATGCCATGATCTTCATTTTCTGAATGTTGAGCTTCAAACCAACTTTTTCACTCTCCACTTTCACTTTCCTCAAGAGGCTCTTTAGTTCTTCACTTTCTACCATAAGAGTGGTGTTATCCACATATCTGAAGTTATTGATATTTCTCCTGGCAATCTTAATTCCAGCTTGGGCTTCCTCTAGGCCAGCATTTCTCATGATGTACTCTGCATATAAGTTAAATAAGCAGGGTGACAACATACAGCCTTGATGTACTCCTTTTCCTATTTGGAACTAGTCTGTTCTATGTCCAGTTCTCACTGTTGCTTTCTGACCTGCATACAGAATTCTCAAGAGGCAGGTCAGATGGTCTCGTACTTCCATCTCTCTCAGAATTTTCCACAGTTCATTGTGATCCACACAGGCAAAGGCTTTGGCATAGTCAATAAAACAGAAATAGATGATTTTCTGGAACTCTCTTGCTTTTTCAATAATCTAGCAGGTGTTAGCATTTTGATCTCTAGTTCCTCTGCCTTTTCTAAAACCAGCTTGAACATCTGGAGGTTCACAGTTCACATATTGTTGAAGCCTGGCTTGGAGAATTTTGAACATTACTTTACTAGCATGTGAGATCAGAGCAATTGTGCAGTAGTTTGAGCATTCTTTGGCCTTGCCTTTCTTTGAGATTGGGATGAAAACGGACCTTTTCTGGTCCTGCGGCCATTGCTGAGTTTTCCAAATTTGCTGGCATATTGTGTGCAGCATTTTCACAGTATCAACTATTAAGACTTGAAATAGCTTAACTGGAATTCCATCACCTCCACTAGGTTTGTTCATAGTGATGCTTCCTAAGGCCCATTTGACTTCATATTCCAGGATGTCTGGCTCTAGGTGAGTGATCACACCATCATGATTATCTGGGTCATGAAGATCTTGTTTGTACAGTTCTTCTGCGTATTCTTGCCACCTCTTCTTAATATCTTCTGCTTCTGTTCAGTCCATATCCTTTCTCTCCTTTTTTGTGATCATCTTTGCATGAAATGTTCCCTTCATATCTCTAATTTTCTTGAAGAGATCTCTAGTCTTTCCCATTCTCTTGTTTTCCTCCATTTCTTTGCACTGATCATTGTAGAAGCCTTTCTTATTTCTTCTTGCTATTCTTTGGAACTCTGCATTCAAATGGGTATATCTTTTCTTGTCTCCTTTGCTCTTCTTTTCACAACTATTTGTAAGGCCTCCTCAGATAGCCTTTTATTTTTTTAAAAAATTTCTTTTCCTTGGAGATGGTTTGCTCCTTGTCTCCTGAACAGTGTCATAAACCTTCACCCATAGTTCATCAGGCACTCTGTCTATCAGAGTTACTTAAATCTATTTCTCACTTCCATTGTATAATCATTAGTGATTTGACTTACATCATACTTGAATGGTTTAATGATTTTCCCTACTTCCTTCAATTTAAGTCTAAATTTGGAAATAAGGAGTTCATGATCTGAGTCACAGTCAGCTACCAGTTTTGTTTTGCTGACTGCATAGAGCTTCCCCATCTTTGGCTGCAAAGAATATAATCTATCTCATTTCAGTGTTGGCCATCTGGTGAGGTTCACCTGTAGAGTCTTTCTTTTGTGTTGGAAGATGTTCGCTATGACCACTGCATTCTCTTGGCAGAATTCTATTAGCCTTGGCCTTCCTTCATTCTGTACTCACAGGCCAAATTTGCCTGTTACTCCAAGTGTTTATTGACTTCCTATTTTTGTGTTCCAGTCCCTTATAATGAAAAGGACATCTTTTATGGGTGTTAGTTTTAGAAGGTCTTGTAGGTCTTCATAGAACTGCTCAACCTCAGCTTCTTTTTCATGAAGTTTTGGGGCATCACTTGGATTACCATGATATTGAATGGTTTGCCTTGGAACAAAGAGAGATCATTCTGTCGTTTTTGAGACTGCATCCAAGTACTGCATCTCGGACTCTTTTGTTGACTCTGATGGCTATTCCATTTCTTCTAAGGGATCCTTGCCCACAGTGGTGGATATAATGGATGGATATGAATAGATATTCATTTTCACTTCAGTATATTTCATCAATCTTAATCAGTATCAAAAAACTAAATAAATCCTAATGAAGATGTCCTTCGCAAAATGACTTATTCTTTTTCAAACAAGTATGTTCAGAAAGATTTGATCCACCAGCTACAAAATTTTGTAGTGTCTTAATGAACACATTTTTGTAGCATGAAACATAAGACAAAGTAAG
>SJYC01002833.1:0-20938 GCA_006408675.1 Madoqua kirkii | reverse complement strand
AGTGGAAACAGTATCAGACTTTATTTATTTGGGCTTCGAAATCACAGCACATGGTGAATGCAGGAATGAAATTAAAAGACACTTAATCCTTTGAAGGAAAGTTATGACCAACCTAGACAGCATATTAAAAAACAGAGACAGTACTTTGTCAACTAAGGTCCGTCTAGTCAAGGATATAGTTTTTCTAGCAGTCATGTATGGATGTGAGAGTTGGACTATAAAGAAAGTTGAGTGCCAAAGAATTGATGCTTTTGCACTGTGGTCCTGGACAAGACTCTTGAGAGTCCCTTGGACTGCAAGGAGATCCAACCAGTCCATCCTAAAAGAGGTCAGTCCTGGGTGTTCATTGGAAAGACTGATGTTGAAGCTGAAACTCCAATACTTTGACCACCTGATGTGAAGAGCTGACTGATTTGAAAAGGCCCTGATGCTAGAAAAGTTTGAGGGCAGGAGGAGAAAGGGACAACAGAAGATAAAATCATTGGTTGCCATCACTGACTCAATGGGCATGAGTTTAGGTAAACCCTGGGAGTTGGTGATGACAGGGAGGCCTGGCATGCTGTGGCCCATGGAGCTGCAAAGAGATACAACTGAGCAACTGAACTGAAGTACCATATATTGCACAGTTCTTAATGGAGAGGGAAATTCTCCCTTTATCAAGGCTAAACTTTGGGAAACTCTAAGTATTTTCTTACTCAAAAGCTTGGTGTGTAATTTTAAATCTGTCCTTCTGAATTGCAAATATATCTCTCAGTCTCTATATCATTTTAATTTAGTGAAAATATTTTTCCCAATGGCTAAGTGGGCAAAGAATCCACCTTCAATGCAGGAGATGCTGGTTCAATCTCTGGGTCAAGAAGATCCCATCGAGGACTAAATTGCAACCTATTGTGGTATTCTTGCTTGGGAAAGCTCATGGACAGAGGAGCCTGGTGGGCTACGTTGCAAAATGTCACAAAGAGCCAGACACAATTGAGTGACTGAACAATGAAAACAATTTTTCATTATAATTTCTGATTAAACTTGAAATCCCCATGATGCTGTTGCTGCTGTTGCTAAGTCACTTGAGTTGTGTCCGACTCTTTGAGACCCATGGACTGCAACTTACCAAGCTCCTCCTTCCATGGGTTTTCCAGGCAAGAGTACTGGAGTGGGATGCCATCGCCTTCTCCATGAAATCCTCATGCTGCTGCTGCTGCTAAGTCACTTCAGTCATGTCCGATTCTGTGTGACCCCATAGACAGCAGCCCACCAGGCTTTCCCATCCCTGGGATTCTCCAGGCAAGAACACTGGAGTGGGCTGCCATTTCCTTCTCCAATGCATGAAAGTAAAAAGCGAAAATGAAGTCACTCAGTTGTGTCTGACTCTTAGCCACCCCATGAACTGCAGCCTACCAGGCTCTGAACAAATAAAAGGGAAATCAGATGTTATTTACAGATATGAATACAATAGTATGAAATAACTCTTATGACCAAAATCAATGAACCATACTCTAATACACAATTGTGACAGAAACTTTTGGTATATAATAAAATTTCAATTCTTGGTAATCATGAAACAGAAAGCTTCATCTTCATTTCTCCTGCTACCTTACTTTTGTAGAAATAAGCAACAAAAGTTGTCCAAAGAAGTTGAAATTATGGAATTTTGACTGAAAAACAAGTTCACCATTATGTCTCCTGATTAGTCCATATTAACCCTGTCTCCGGAAGGCATGTCACACATGTCTCTTTGCTGAATTTTCTTCTCTAGATTATTTCTGAATTCCTTCTAGTCATTCATATATGGTGATTTTATGTACTCCTCCACTCACCAGTCATGAGGAATGAGAAGGAAGACTCAAATTGGTGAGAACAAATCCTGGCGAGCCTCAGGCCTCAAAGAGTACCAGACTCTCCCCAGAGTGCCCTAAAACTCAGGGAAGATATTTTTTCATAACCATTTTAACAAAATGCTTGTCTTTTGTTATTGATCTCACTCTACATTTCTCCGTAGACTTATTGAATAATTATGTTCTTATGAAAATAAATCTTTCATGTCATGAATTAAGGTAGGGTGGAGCAGGGAAATAATTTTTAATCTGAAAGGCTATGACTGATGACCTAGGTTGCTTTGTTGTTTCTGTCATAAATGATCACTGTGATTTGGGACAAGCGACTACCTTCCAGTATCTTTGCTCATTAAAAAATGAGAAAAATAATAGGTACCTCAGAGTATTGTTATCAAAATTAAATTGCATAATGCTTGTGTGAAATCCTAGCTTGATAGGCACTCAGTAATGATCGCTGGATCCCGAGGTAAACTTCTGGATAACTTTGAGATATAAGCTTCCAAGCACAGTAAGGAGTTACCTTAATTCATGTGAAGATGCTGATCTTGCCTTCCTGTTCCTATCAGCTTAAAGAGATGGAGAGAAAGGCACAACCAGATACAAAAATCCTGGTCCTGTGGGGAACATCTAGACAAGGATTAATGGATTTTCCATCAGCTGCATATTACTGATTAAAAAGATTTAAATAAAAGATAGCTAAACAGATTGCTAAAGGAAACAGTTTGCAGTGTTGTACATTTTATGAATTACTTAAAAAAAAGATAGGACCACAGATGTAGAAAATGAACTTATGGTTACCAAAGGAGAAAGGTGTGGGAGGGATAAATTGGGAGATTAAGAATGACAAGTATACACTACTATATATAAAATAGATAACTAATAAGAACCTACTGTATAGCACAGGGAACTGTACTGAATACTCTGTAATGACCCATATGAGAATAGAATTTAAAAAACCGTGGGTATATGAATATATATAACTGATTCACTTTGCTGTATAGGAGAAACTAATACAAAACTGTGAATCAGCTACACTCCAATAAAAGTTAAATTTAAAGAACTCTGCTCCCTAAAGAATAAATTCAGTTATTTTTGAACTAGGAAAATATTAAATCTGATGTTAGATCAAAATGGATAAAAAAGATGTGGTACATATATACAATGGAATATTACTCAGCCATAAAAAGGAGGAAATTTGAGTCAGTTGAAATGAGGTGAATTTACCTAGAGCCTGTTATACAAAGTAAAGTAAGTCAGAAAGATAAAAGCAAATATTGTATATTAACACATATATGTGGAATCTAGAAATGTAATGCTGAGGAACCTCTTTGCAGGGGAGCTATAGAGATGCCAACAGAGAGTACAGACTTGTTGACACAGTGGGGAAGGAGAGGGTGGATAAAATGAGAGAATAGCATTGAAATATATCCATTACCATATATAAAACAGATAGCTAGTGGGAAATTGCAATATAAACAGGGAGCTCAGCCTAATGCTCTCTGATGTCCTAGAGGAACAGGATGGAGCTGGCATGGGAGAGAGGCTTAAGAGGGAGGGGGTGTATTTATGGATAATTCATGTTGTATTGGAGAAGGAAATGGTAACCCACTCCAGTATTCTTGCCTGGAAAATTCCATGTATGTAGGAGCCTGGTAGGCTACAGTCCACGGGGTTGCAAAACGTCAGACACGACTGAGCGACTTCACTTTCTCTTTCTATAGTTCCTTGTGGAGAAGGAAATGGCAACCCACTCCAGTATTCTTGCCTGGAGAATCCCATGGACAGAGGGGCCTGGTGGGCTACAGTCTATGGGGTTGCAAAGAGTTGGGCACGACTAAGCAACTAACATACACACACACACACACACACACACACACACACATACACACACGTGTTGTTGTATGGCAGAAACCAACATAAAATTGTAAAGCAATTATCCTCTCATTAAAAATAAAAAATAAACATAAACCTGGAACAAGAAAAAATACATGGAAAAATTGAACATTTAAGTAAAATTATTTGTGAGGGTCACTAACAAATGGACCATAGAATAAAGACTACTAGGCATTGTAGAAGATCATTTTACTAATGAAAATAAGCAAGTATGGTTCAGTTCACTGTCTTCTGCCAAGTTCCTTTTGTGGTTTAATTAAAATTTATAGAGTGGGTTTAAGGTTGAAAATCTAAGACCAGAATTTTGCATCAATCTCTTTTGAGGGTTAATGATCTGTCAGTGAGGTATGGGAGAAATTATCAGGCCCTGTAAGTGATCCAGCTATATTCTCTCATCCCTGCTTTACACCATCCTCAAGCTAATAGAAGCATGAGAAGGCTCTCACCTTGTTACAGCCATTCAATCCATGTTCCCTTCATGTGATGTTTGGCAATCTACACCTATGGTTGAAACTTTAGGAAAAGCGTTCACCTCAAAATCCTTACCATATATCTTATGGCCATATTTTTATGCAATATAATATCAAAAATTTTTTCTTCCCATTTGTTGAGTTAGTGGTATCATGACAGAATATAGGGAGGCTTGTCTCTGCCCTTGATCAGTATCTACAAATGTACCATTTGTGATTTTCAAAATATGTATAATTTTCTACTTCTTCCTAAACCTAAGATATGTCAATCAAAGGGCTTATATATGTGAATTTTAAAAATATTTTGAGGCAATTATGTTTATACTCCAAGTACGAGAACCATTGCCACACAAAAAATGGTTCACAGGAAACAAATATTCCTTGCTGGTACTGACAATCACATACACATCAAAAATTGAGAAACACTGCTAGTTTTATGTAAAAAATTATTAAAAATCCTTGTGATTCATTTTTAAAAAAACAATTTAAAAAATATCCTCCAACTTTATGAGCTATACCTGACATATAATCATGTGCAAATTTAAGGTGTACATGTGATGATTTTATAAACATATATCTTGCAAAATGATTGCCACAATAGATTAAGTAACTATTTTTTAACCTGAGTAATACAGTTAGTTATTGAAGGAATATTGTGAGGATTGAAATATGAAAAGGAAACTGACACAAAGCAGGTGTCCACTACATGATGCTTACTCTTATTTTTGACAGTATGAGAAATATTAATTATGCAAACTAAGCAAAGGCAGCATTATCCAAGATACATAAAAGGCAAGAGGAATGAAAATTTATGTCCAGATTCTAGCAAGTTTCTCTGGGTATAGCATCTACCTGAGGGTCAGCTTATTTCTAGACTGAGTCATTTATAGAAGGATAAACTATCTTAATTATAGGAGATTGTGGAACTCATTTGATACAGTTTCCTTTCCCATGCAGGAATCACCTTTTAACTAATAGTTTCTTGGGCTGAGGGTCAGTAGGTCTCTTCCGGAGATGACCTGGAGAGATCTTGCATATTCTTTTGTTGTTGTTGTTAATTTATTTATTTTTTATTGAAGGAAAATTGCTTTACAGAATTTTACTCTTTTCTGTCAGACCTCACCATGAATCAGCCATAGGTATACATATATCCTCTCTCATATACCTCCCCATCCAACCCCTTTAGATTGATACAGAGCCTCTGTTTAAATTTCCTGAGCCATACAGCAAATTCCTGCTGCTTATTTTACAGTTGGTAATGTAAGTTTCTGTGTTACTCTTTCCATACCGCTCACCCTCTCCTCCCCTCTTCCCATGTCCCTAAGTCTATTCTCTATGTCTTTTTCTCAACTGTTGCCCTGTAACTAAATTCTTCAGTACCATTTTTCTAGATTCCGTATATATGTGTTAGAATACAATATTTATCTTTCTCTTTCTGACTCACTTCACTCTGTATAACGGTTCTAGGTTCATCCATCTCATTACAACTGATTCAAATAGATTACTTTTTATGGCTGAGTAACATTTCACCGTAAAAAAAAATATATAACAACTTCTTTATTCATCTGTCGATGGACATCTATGTTGCTTCCATGTTCTAGTTATTGTAAATAGTGCTGCAACGAACAATGGGATGTGTGTCTTTTTCAATTTTGGTTTCCTCGGATATATGCTGAGGAGTGGAATTGCTGAGTCATATCATGGATTTATTCCTAGTTTTTTAAGGAATCTTCATACTGCCTTCCACAGTGGCTCTATCAATTTACATTCCCAACAAGAGGGCAAGAGCATTCCCTTTTCTCCACACCCTCTCCAGCATTTATTGTTTGTAGACTTTTTGAAAAGGGCCATTCTGACTGGTGTGAAGTGATATCTCAGTGTAGTTTTGATTTGCATTTCTCTAATAATGGGTGCATATAGAAAAGCAGAGACATTACTTTGCCAACAAAGGTCCATCTACTCAAGGCTACGGTTTTTCCAATGGTCATGTATGGATGTGAAAGTTGGATGGTGAAGAAAGCTAAGTGCCAAAGAATTGATGCTTTTGAACTGTGGTATTGGAGAAGACTCTTGAGAGTCCCTTGGACCACAAGGGGATGCAACCAGTCCATTCTAAAGGAGATCAGTCCTAGGTGTTCTTTGGAAGGAATGATGCTAAAGCAAACTCCAGTACTTTGGCCACCTCATGCAGAGCTGACTCACTGGAAAAGACTCTGATGCTGGGAGGGATTGAGGGCAGGAGGAGAAGGGGACGATAGAGAATGAGATGGCTGGATGGCATCACTGACTCAATGGACGAGTCCAAGTGAACTCTGGGAGTTGGTGATGGACAGGGAGGCCTGGCATGCTGTGATTCATGGGGTCTCAAAGAGTTGGACATGACTGAGCGACTGAACCGAACTGGAAAGAACTGCATAGTAAGCGATATTGAGCATCTTTTCAAATGCTTGTTAGCCATGTGTATGTCTTCTTTGGAGAAATATTTGTTTAGGTGTTTTTCCCACTTTTTGATTGGGTTCTTTGTTTTTCTGGTATTGAGTTGTATGAGCTGCTTGTATATTTTGGAAATTAATCCTTTGTCAGTTGTTTCATTTGCTATTATTTTCTCCCATTCTGAAGGTTGTCTTTTCACCTTGCTTATAGTTTCTTTTGCTGTGCAAAAGCTTTTAAGTTTAATCAGGTTCCACTTGTTTACTTTAGTTTTTATTTCCATTATTCTAGGAGGTGGGTGATAGAGTATCTTGCTTTAATTTGCATCATTGAATGTTCTGCCTGTTTTCTGCTAAGAGTTTTATAGTTTCTGGTCTTACATTTAGGTCTTTAATCCATTTTGAATTTATCTTTTTGTATGGTGCTAGGAGGTGTTCTAATTTTATTCTTTTACATGTAGCTGTCCAGTTTTCCCAGCACCATTTACTGAAGAAGCTGTCTTTGCCCCATTGTATATTCTTGCCTCCTTTGTCAAAAATAAGGTACCCATAGGTGAATGGGTTTATTTCTGGGCTTTCTATTTTGTTCCAGTGGTCTATATTTCAGTTTTTTTGCCAGTGCCATGCTGCATTGATGACTATAGCTTTGTAGTATAATCTGATGTCAGGAAGGTTGATTCCTCCAGCTCTGTTCTTCTTTCTCAAGACTGCTTTGGCTATTCAGGATCTTTTGTATCTACATATAAATTGTGAATTTTTTTGTTCTAGTTATGTGAAAAATGCCATGTTTGATTGCATTGAATTTGTAGGTTGCATTCAGTAGAATAATCACTTTCACAATATTGATTCTTCCTACCCAGGAACATGTAACACTTCTCCATCTGTTTATATCGTCTCTGATTTTGTTTTATTAATGTCTTATAATTTTCTGTGTACAGTTGTTTTGTCTCCTTAAGTGAGTTTATTCCTAGATATTTAATTCTTTTTGTTGCAATGGTGAATAGGATTGATTCCTTAATTTCTTTTTCTGATTTTTCATTGTTACTATATAGAAATGTAAGTGATTTATCTGTATTAATTTTGTATCCTGCAACTTTGCTAAATTCACTGATTAGCTCTAGTAATTTTCTGATACTATCTTTATGGTTTTCTATGTGCAGTATCATGTCATCTGCAAACAGTGAGAGCTTTACTTCTTTTCTGATCTGGATTCCTTTTTTCTTTTTCTTCTCTGACTGCTGAAACTAGGACTTCCAGAACTATGTTGAATAATATTGGCGAAAGTGGACACTCTTGTCTTGTTTCTGATCTTAGGGGGAATGCATCCAGGTTTTTGCCATTGAGAATAATGTTTGCTGTAGGCTTACTCATACATGGCCTTGAGGTAGGTTCTTTCTCTGTCCATTTTTTGAAGAGTTTTAATCATAAATGGGCTCTGAGTTTTGTCAAAGACTTTTTCTGCATCTATTGAGATGATCATATGGTTTTTATCTTTCAATTGTTAGTATGGTGTATCACATTGATTGATTTGTGTATATTGAAGAATCTGTGCATCCCCGGAATAAATCCCAACTTGATCATGGTGTATGAGCTTTTAGAAGTGTTGCTGAATTCTGTTTGCTAAAATTTTGTCAAAGATTTTTGCATCTATGTTCATCAGTGATATTGGCCTGTAGTTTTCTTTTTTGTGTTGTCTTTGGCTTTGGTATCTGGGTGAAATAAATTTGGAAGTGTTCCTCTGCAGTTTTTTGAAAGAGTTTTAGAAGGATAAGCATCAACTTTTCTCTAAATGTTTGATAGAATTCTCCTGTGAAGCCATCTGGTTCTGGGCTTTTGTTTTTTGGGAGATTTTTGATCACAGCTTCAATTTCAGTATTTGGATTGTTCATAATTTATATTTCTTCCTGATTCAGTCTTGGAAGATTGAACTTTTCTAAGAATCTGCCCATTTCTTCCAAGTTATCTATTTTATTGCCATAAAGTTGCTCATAGAAGTCTCTTATAATCCTTTGTACTTCTGCATTGTCTGTTGTAACCTTTCCTTTTTCATTTCTAATTTTGTTGAGGTGATTCTTCTCTCTTTTATTCTTGATGAGTCTGGACAAAGGTCTGTCAATTTTGTTTATCTTCTCAAAGAAACAGGTTTTAGTTTTTTTTTAAATTTAATACTTTATCTATTTTGCAATACTGTATTGGTTTTGCCATACACTGACATGAATTTTGGAATGCAAGGAGATCCAACCAGTCCATCCTAAAGGGGATCCGTCCTTGGTGTTCATTGGAAGGACTGATGCTGAAGCTGAAACTCCAGTACTTTGGCCACCTCATGCAGAGCTGACTCACTGGAAAAGACTCTGATGCTGGGAGGGATTGAGGGCAGGAGGAGAAGGGGACGATAGAGAATGAGATGGCTGGATGGCATCACTGACTCAATGGACGAGTCCAAGTGAACTCTGGGAGTTGGTGATGGACAGGGAGGCCTGGCATGCTGTGATTCATGGGGTCTCAAAGAGTTGGACATGACTGAGCGACTGAACCGAACTGGAAAGAACTGCATAGTAAGCGATATTGAGCATCTTTTCAAATGCTTGTTAGCCATGTGTATGTCTTCTTTGGAGAAATATTTGTTTAGGTGTTTTTCCCACTTTTTGATTGGGTTCTTTGTTTTTCTGGTATTGAGTTGTATGAGCTGCTTGTATATTTTGGAAATTAATCCTTTGTCAGTTGTTTCATTTGCTATTATTTTCTCCCATTCTGAAGGTTGTCTTTTCACCTTGCTTATAGTTTCTTTTGCTGTGCAAAAGCTTTTAAGTTTAATCAGGTTCCACTTGTTTACTTTAGTTTTTATTTCCATTATTCTAGGAGGTGGGTGATAGAGTATCTTGCTTTAATTTGCATCATTGAATGTTCTGCCTGTTTTCTGCTAAGAGTTTTATAGTTTCTGGTCTTACATTTAGGTCTTTAATCCATTTTGAATTTATCTTTTTGTATGGTGCTAGGAGGTGTTCTAATTTTATTCTTTTACATGTAGCTGTCCAGTTTTCCCAGCACCATTTACTGAAGAAGCTGTCTTTGCCCCATTGTATATTCTTGCCTCCTTTGTCAAAAATAAGGTACCCATAGGTGAATGGGTTTATTTCTGGGCTTTCTATTTTGTTCCAGTGGTCTATATTTCAGTTTTTTTGCCAGTGCCATGCTGCATTGATGACTATAGCTTTGTAGTATAATCTGATGTCAGGAAGGTTGATTCCTCCAGCTCTGTTCTTCTTTCTCAAGACTGCTTTGGCTATTCAGGATCTTTTGTATCTACATATAAATTGTGAATTTTTTTGTTCTAGTTATGTGAAAAATGCCATGTTTGATTGCATTGAATTTGTAGGTTGCATTCAGTAGAATAATCATATTCACAATATTGATTCTTCCTACCCAGGAACATGTAACACTTCTCCATCTGTTTATATCGTCTCTGATTTTGTTTTATTAATGTCTTATAATTTTCTGTGTACAGTTGTTTTGTCTCCTTAAGTGAGTTTATTCCTAGATATTTAATTCTTTTTGTTGCAATGGTGAATAGGATTGATTCCTTAATTTCTTTTTCTGATTTTTCATTGTTACTATATAGAAATGTAAGTGATTTATCTGTATTAATTTTGTATCCTGCAACTTTGCTAAATTCACTGATTAGCTCTAGTAATTTTCTGATACTATCTTTATGGTTTTCTATGTGCAGTATCATGTCATCTGCAAACAGTGAGAGCTTTACTTCTTTTCTGATCTGGATTCCTTTTTTCTTTTTCTTCTCTGACTGCTGAAACTAGGACTTCCAGAACTATGTTGAATAATATTGGCGAAAGTGGACACTCTTGTCTTGTTTCTGATCTTAGGGGGAATGCATCCAGGTTTTTGCCATTGAGAATAATGTTTGCTGTAGGCTTACTCATACATGGCCTTGAGGTAGGTTCTTTCTCTGTCCATTTTTTGAAGAGTTTTAATCATAAATGGGCTCTGAGTTTTGTCAAAGACTTTTTCTGCATCTATTGAGATGATCATATGGTTTTTATCTTTCAATTGTTAGTATGGTGTATCACATTGATTGATTTGTGTATATTGAAGAATCTGTGCATCCCCGGAATAAATCCCAACTTGATCATGGTGTATGAGCTTTTAGAAGTGTTGCTGAATTCTGTTTGCTAAAATTTTGTCAAATTTTTGAAGAGTTTTAATCATAAATGGGCTCTGAGTTTTGTCAAAGACTTTTTCTGCATCTATTGAGATGATCATATGGTTTTTATCTTTCAATTGTTAGTATGGTGTATCACATTGATTGATTTGTGTATATTGAAGAATCTGTGCATCCCCGGAATAAATCCCAACTTGATCATGGTGTATGAGCTTTTAGAAGTGTTGCTGAATTCTGTTTGCTAAAATTTTGTCAAAGATTTTTGCATCTATGTTCATCAGTGATATTGGCCTGTAGTTTTCTTTTTTGTGTTGTCTTTGGCTTTGGTATCTGGGTGAAATAAATTTGGAAGTGTTCCTCTGCAGTTTTTTGAAAGAGTTTTAGAAGGATAAGCATCAACTTTTCTCTAAATGTTTGATAGAATTCTCCTGTGAAGCCATCTGGTTCTGGGCTTTTGTTTTTTGGGAGATTTTTGATCACAGCTTCAATTTCAGTATTTGGATTGTTCATAATTTATATTTCTTCCTGATTCAGTCTTGGAAGATTGAACTTTTCTAAGAATCTGCCCATTTCTTCCAAGTTATCTATTTTATTGCCATAAAGTTGCTCATAAAAGTCTCTTATAATCCTTTGTACTTCTGCATTGTCTGTTGTAACCTTTCCTTTTTCATTTCTAATTTTGTTGAGGTGATTCTTCTCTCTTTTATTCTTGATGAGTCTGGACAAAGGTCTGTCAATTTTGTTTATCTTCTCAAAGAAACAGGTTTTAGTTTTTTTTTAAATTTAATACTTTATCTATTTTGCAATACTGTATTGGTTTTGCCATACACTGACATGAATCAGCCACAGATGTACACGATCTCCCAATGCCAAAGCCGCCTCCCACCTCCCACCCCACACCATCTCCCCGGATCATCCCGTACACCACCCCAAGCATCCTGTATCCTGTATTGAACATAGACTGGTGCTTCATTTCTTATATGATAGTATACATGTTTCAGTGCCATTCTCCCAAATCATCCCACCCTCTCCCTCTCCCTCAGAGGCCAAAAGTCCATTCTATACCTCTGTGTCTCTTATGATGTCTCACTGTTAGTCTTTACTATTTCTTTCATTTCTTTTTCAGTTATTTCTGCTCAGATCTTTATAATTTATTTCCTTCTACTATTTTTTTTTCTTTTTCCAGTTGTTCAAGTGTAAAGTTAAGTTGTCTATTCAATGTTTTTCTTGTTTCTTGAGGTAGGATTGTAATGTTTGTATAAACTTCCTTCTTAGAATTGCGTTTGCTGCATACCATAAGCTTTGAGATGTCATATTTTCATTGTCATTTGTTTCTAGAATTTTTTTTTATTTCCCTTTTGATTTCTTCAGTAACCTGTTGGTTATTTAGAAACATGTTGTTTAATCTCTATGTGTTTGTGCTTCTTACACTATTTTTCTTGTAATTAATATCTAGTCTCATAGGATTGTGATTGGAGAAGATGCTTGATTTGATTTCAATTTTCTTAAATTTACTGAGGTTTGATTTGTGACCCAAGATGTGGTCTATCCTGGAGAATGTTCCATGTGCACTTGAGAAGATGTATTCTGCATTTGGATGGAATGTCTTAAAGGTATCAATGAGATCCATCTCACCTAATGTATCATTTAAGACTTGTGTTTCCTTTTTAATTTCCTGTTTTGATATCTGTCCATTGGTGTGAGTGGGGTGTTAAAGTCTCCTACTATTACTGTGTTACTGTCAGTTTCTCCTTTCATGTCTGTTAGTGTTTGTCTTATTTATTGAGGTGCTCCTGTATTGGGTGCATGGATATTTACAGTTGTTATGTCTTGCCCTTGAACTAATCCCTTGATGATTATGCAGCATCCTTCCTTATCTCTTGTAATCTCCTTTATTTTAAGGTCTATTTTGTCTGATACGAGAATTGCTACAACAGCTTTCTTTTGCTTCCCATTTGCATGGAATATATTTTTCCATCCTCTCATTTTCAGCCTATATGTATCTTGAGACAGCATATATATGCATTTTGTTTTTGTATCCATTCAGCCAGTCTGTCTTTTGGTTGGAGCATTTAATTCATTTACATTTAAAGTAATTATTGATATATATGTTCATATTGCCATTTTCTTAATAGTTTGGGGTTGATTTTGTAGATCTTTTTTCTTCTCTTGTATTTCTTGACTATATAAGTCCCTTTAACATTTGTTGTAAAGCTGGTTTGGTGTTCCTGAATTCTCTTAACTTTTGCTTGTCTAAAATGGTTTTTATTTCTCCATCAATTCTGAATGAGATCCTTGCTAGGTACAGTGATCTTGGTTGTCGATTTTCCCCTTTCAGTATTTTAAATATATCCTGCCATTCCCTTCTGGCCTGCAGTTTCTGCTGATAGATCAGCTATTAAGTGTATGGGGTTCCCCTCGTATGTTATTTGTTTCTTCTCCCTTGATGCTTTTTAATATTCTTTCTTTGTGTTTAGAATTTGTTAGTTTGATTAGTATGTGTTTTGGTATGTTTCTCTTTGGATTTATCCTATATGGGACTCTTTGTGCCTCTTGGATTTGATTGACTATTTCTTTTCCCCTATTGGGGAAATTTTCAAATATAATCTCTTCAAAAATTTTCTCATACTTTTTCTTTTTCTCTTCTTCCAAGACCCCTATAGTTTAAATGTTGTTGTGTTTGATATGGTCCCAGAGGTCTCTGAGACTGTCCTCAGCTCTTTTCATTCTTTTTACTTTTTTCTGCTCTTCAGAAGTTATTTCCACCATTTTATCTTCCAGCTCACTGATTTGTTCTGCTTCAGATATTCTGCTATTGATTCCTTCCAAAGTATTTTTAATTTCAATAATTGTGTTGTTTGTCTCTGTATGTTTATTTCTTAATTCTTCTAGGTCTTTGTTAATTGATTCTTGCATTTTCTCCATTTTGTCTTCAAGGCTTTTGATCATCTTTATTATCATTACCTGAATCCTTTTTCAGGTAGTTTGTCTATTTCCTCTTCATTTATTTGGATTTCTGTGTTTCTAGTTTGTTCCTTCATTTGTGCAATATTTTTCTGCCTTTTCATTATTTTTTAAAAAGTTATTGTGTTTGAGGTCTCTTTTTCCCAGGCTTCAGGGAAAGTTGAATTATTTCCTTGAAGAAGGTTGAATTCTTTCTTCCTTTTTGTTTCTGCCCTCCTAAGGTTGGTCCAATGGTTTGTGAGCTTCCTACAGGGTGATATTGTGCTGAGTTTCTGTCTGTTTATTTGCTTGTTTTTCCTCTGATGGGTAAGGCTGAGTGAGGTGGTAATCCTGCCTGCTGATGGCTGAGTTGGTATTTTTGTTTTGGTTGGTGTTTAAATGAGGCATCCTGCACAGAATGCTACTGGCAATTGGGTGATGCTTAGTTTTGCATTCAAGTGGAAGCCTTTGTGTGAGTTCTCACTATTTGATACTTCCTAAGGTTAGTTCTCTAGTACTCTAGGGCTGTGGGGTCTTGGAGTCAGTGCTCCCACTCCAAAGGCTCAGGCCTTGATCTCTGGTCAGGAATGAAGTGAGATTAAAACAAATATCCAAAAATGAGAAATCAAAGATGAACCCCAGACAAATGACAGTTATAAAATCAGGCAAATAATAATTAAAATAATGAGATATACACATATACATACACCCATCAGCAAAGTGAAAACAGTCCAGCAAAAATAAAGTACAGTAGATTGACCCATTGAACAAAGGAAATCAAAAAGTATATTTACCAGTTAAGAACAAAACTAACTGAAGCACTAACAGGAAAACAAAACTAAAGCAAGGTGTCAAGTGGAGAATAAAGCAACGAAAATGAAACTAATAAATATGTTGAGAGGAAAGGAAAGAAAGAATAGATATGAAAAGTTAAATAGAGGAAGATGAAGGAAATTTATATACATTAATGGTTAACTGCAAGGGGAAAAGAACAGTAGTAAAGGCAAGCAAAGGAAAAAATGTGGGAAAAATATAATAGATTTAAATAATTAAAAATATAAAAAAAAGAAAAGAAAAAATTGGAAGAAAGAATGAAAACAAAACAAAACAAAACAAAACAAAAAACAACAGGAAAACTCCACAGAACTGCAAAAGCCCAACATAGAGGCAAAGGTTTATAACAACAATAGAAAGTGTGACTGAATACACACATATTTATATACACCCATAAGCAAAATCAAAACAGTCTAACAAAAACAAAGTACCATAGATTGACCCAGCAACCAAAGGAAACCAAAAATTATATCTACCAGAACAAAACTAATTAAAGCAAAAACTGGCAAACAAAACCAAAGCAAGGTGCCAATTGGGGAACAAAGCAATGAAAATGAAGCTAACAAATATGTTGAGAGGAAAGGAGAGAAAGAAAGAATAGATATGAAAAGTTAAATAGAGTTAGATAAAGAAGATTTATATATATACATGATTAACTGTAGGAAAAGGACAGTAGAAAAAACAAACAATGGAATAAATGTAGAAAAAGTAATAATAGGTTAAAAATTTTTTTATTAGAATTAAAAAAGAGAGACAAAAAAATAGAGGAAAACTCCATAGAACTGCAAAAGCCCAATGTAGAGGCAGAGGTTTATGACAGCAATAAAAATATGTTACTGAGAAAAAAAAGAAAAAAGCTCAAAAGTTTCTACTACAGAGGGGGGGTGGTGGGGGGAAAGAAAAAGAAAAAAATCCATGAGAATCTACAGAACAAGTCAAAAACTAAGAATAATAAATGTTTTTCTTGAGTTACTGCTGTCAGAGTCCTTTCCCTAGCTGGGAGTCACAGTCTACCTTACCTCCCTAGGATGCCCTCCACCACTGTGCTGGTCTCTGGACCTGCTGTGGGGGCAGTTTAGATTCTAATCTGGTCCTACTCCTGTGTGTTCTTGCCTCCAATGTCCACAGTAATCAGAGCTAGTGTGTTTTCTTTTGTGGGAGCTCTCTATGGCCTTTGATATATTCCATAGACATAGAGTCTGCTTAGTTGATTCTGTAGATTTAATCTACAGCTTGTACAGATGGTGGGGAAGCTTTGGGTCTTTTCCTTAGCCACCTGCCCCTGGATTTTGATTGTGGTTATATCTCCACCGGGACATGTGGGTCGTTCACTGGGGTTAGCTCCTGAGGCTGCCCTGGAGGGCTTGGGTTAGCCTGTGAGGGCCAGGTGTGGAGGTGGTGAAGCTGCTTGGGTTGCAGGAGTTCTGGCAGCATTAGGTACTCAGGGGGTTGGCAGCTAGGGCAGAAGGAAATATAGTGCTCTAGAAGGGTATGGCAATCAGTATTGGCTAATATGCTCCAGTATTTTTGCCTAGAGAACCCCCTCTCTGACAGAGAAGCCTGGCAGGCCACAGTCTACAGGGTTGGAAAGCGTCAGACACGGTCAAAGTGACCCTGTGCACATAGAAGCAAGACTTTTTTGCCTGTGGCAGCTCTGCCCCAGTGAGAGTTGAGCATGAAGGTGGCATAGCTGCTTGGCTTGCAGGGACCCTGGTGGCGCCTAGTGTGCAGGGACACGGACTGCCTCTGCCTCAGGAGTTAGGCCCTGTCAGTCTTTACACTGGCAATGAGAAGGCCTCTTTGGCCAGCCTTTTTCTGTAGCTTCGCCTATTCAGGCACTTAGAGGCCTCCCTTGCCTGGGGGTCCTAACTGTAGATCGAGGCATCAAGCACTTAAAGGGGCACCCTGGGTGGGGTACTACTCTGTAATTCAATGCATCAGTCATTTTTATGGGCCAGCCTCTCTATTGTTGAGATACTGATGCTGGAGTGTGAGGAGAGAGCAGCTATGGTGTTGGCTCTACCCGCTATGTGTGACTCAGCAGTATTGCCTTGCTTCCATGGCTTTCCTCCACCAGCATTTTCCACCATAATCTCCTCCCTCACATCCCCTCAATCCTTCTCTCTGCAGTCAACAGCAGCCCTTGCCCTAGGATTGCTCCACAATCCCTAAACCCCAGTTCCCAGCTGCTGTGGCTTCCAGGAGACCAGCATTCCTGTCCAGGGTACATATGTCTGCGGCAAAGACTGTCTGACTCTCATTTTGTTTAGGCTGCCACAGATCAGCTGTTTCGCTCTCAGCCTTAAGTGTTTCTCCTCTGACTCAGACAATTGCCCGGCTGTGGGGTTGGATCCCTGCCTCAGTTCTCCCATCTGCTCAGGGCAGGTCCAGTCCTACTAACAATCCTTTTTTCTCCCTAGCTTCTTCCTCTTACTGAGTTTTGCTTGGTTCTATATATTCTTTTGGAGAAGGCAATAGCATCCCACTCCAGTACTCTTGCCTGGAAAATCCCATGGACGGAGGAGTTTGGTAGGCTGCAGCCCATGGGGTCGCTAAGAGTCAGACACAACTGAGTGACTTCACTTTCTCTTTTCACTTTCACACATTGGAGAAGGAAATGGCAACCCACTCCAGAAGAATCCCAGGGACAGGGGAGCTTGGTGGGTTGCCATCCATGGTGTTGCACAAAGTCAAACACAACTAAAGTGACTTAGCAGTAGTAGCAGCATATATTCTTTTCCACTGGTCAGGTACTCCAGTCTGCTCTCAGCTGGTGTTCTGCATACACTGCTGTGTCTGAAGGTGTATTCCAGATATATCCGTGAAGAGAGATGCACTCCATCCACATCCACCCACTCCTCCACCATCTCTTGCTTCAGTGCAGTTCAGTCACTCAGTCGTGTCTGACTCTTTGCAACCCCATAGACTGCAGCATGCCAGGCCTCCCTATCCATCACCAACTCCCAGAGTACCCAAACTCATGTCCACTGAGTCAGTGATGCCATCCAACCATCTCATCCTCTGTCATCACCTTCTCCCCCCCTCAATCTTTCCCAGCATCAAGATCTTTTTATATGAATCAGCTCTTCACATCAGGTGGCCAAAATATTGGAGATTCAGTTTCAACATCAGTCCTTCCAATGAACACACAGGACTGGTCTCCTTTAGGATGGATCTTCTTGCAGTCCAAGGAACGATCAAGAGTCTTCTCCAACACCACAGTGCAAAAGCATCAATTCTTTGGCGCTCAGCTTTCTTTATGGTCCAACTCTCACATCCATACATGACTACTGGAAAAACTATAGCCTTGACTAGATGGGTCTTTGTTGACAAAGTAATGTCTCTGCTTTTTAAAATGCTGTCTAAGTTGGTCATAAATTTCCATTCAAAGAGTTAGTGTCTTTTAAGTTCTTGATTATTCTTTATTTATTATTTCAGTAAAACATGGCTTGGTGTGTTTCAACAGGGTATGCCAAAAATGCTATAGGGATATGAAGAAATGAATGCTTAGTTTTACAATAGTTCACAATCATGTTTAGGGCTTCCCTGGTAGCTTAGATGGTGAACAGTTTGCCTGCGAGGTACCTGGGTTCAATCCCTGGGTCGGAAATATCCCCTGGAGAAGAGGATGGATACCCAGGTCAATATCTTTGCCTGAAGAACTCCACAGATGGAGGAGCCTGGTGGGCTACAGTCCACAGAATTGTAAAGAGTCAAACATGACTGAGCTACACACACACACACACACACACACACACACACACACACACACACACACAGAGTCATGTTTAAAGTTGGGATTTTATCCTTGTAGCATAATCAGGGAAACTAATTGTAGTCCCAGGTGATACTTTGTGGCAGTATCACCTTCCTTATTCATAAAGCCATGTGCTATGTCTTTTTAAGCTCCCTATTCTTCCCAATTAAACATGGTGTCTGGATAGAATCTTGTTTGTTGTTTAATCAGAGGTGCATATTTTGAATGGAAGCTCAGTGCAGTTCCTTTCCAAGGTAATTATAAGTAATTCTCCAATGACTCAGCAGGTAAAGAATCTGACTGCAATGAAGGAGACACAGGAGATGAGGGTTCAATATCAGGGTGGGGAAGATCCCCTGGAGAAAACTGCAACCCACTCTAGTATCCTTGCCTGAAAAATTCTACAGACAGAGGAGCCTGGATGGCTAAACCCAAAAGGTCACAAAGAGTCAGACATGACAGAGTGAGCACACATACACACACACACACACACACACACACACAAGCAACAAAACTAAGATTTTCTTAGGGCAAACATCTGTGTTCAGTTCAGTTCAGTCGCTCAGTCGTGTCTGACTCTTCACAACCACACGAATTGCAGCATGCCAGGCCTCCCTGTCCATCACCAACTCCCGGAGTTCACTCAGACTAGCATCCATCCAGTTAGTGATGCCATCCAGCCATCTCATCCTCTGTCGTCCCCTTCTCCTCCTACCCCCAATCCCTCCCAGCATCAAAGTCTTTTCCAATGAGTCAACTCTTCACATGAAGTGGCCAAATTTCTGGAGTTTCAGCTTTAGCATCATTCCTTCCGAAGAAATCCCAGGGTTGATCTCCTTCAGAATGGACTGATTGGATCTCCTTGCATTCAAGGGACTCTCAAGACTCTTCTCCAACACCACAGTTCAAAAACATCAATTCTTCGGCGCTCAACCTTCTTCACAGTCCAACTCTCACATTCATACATGACTACTGGAAAAACCATAGCCTTGACTAGACGGACTTTAGTCGGCAAAGTAATGTCTCTGCTTTTGAATATGTTATCTAGGTTGGTCATAATTTTCTTCCAAGGACTAAGCGTCTTCTAATTTCATGGCTACAGTCACCATCTGCAGTGATTTTGGAGTCCAAAAAAAAATAATAAAGTTTGACACTGTTTCCACTGTTTCCCCATCTATTTCCCATGAAGTGATGGGACCAGATGCCATGATCTTCATTTTCTGAATGTTGAGCTTTAAGCCAACTTTTTCCCTCTCCTCTTTCACTTTCATCAAGAGGCTTTTTAGTTCCTCTTCACTGTCTACCATAAGGGTAGTGTCATCTGCATATCTGAGGTTATTGATATTTCTCCCAGCAATTTTGATTCCAGCTTATGCTTCCTCTAGCCCAGCGTTTCTCATTATGTACTCTGCATGTCAGTTAAATAAGCAGGGTGGCAATATACAGCCTTGATGTACCGCTTTTTCTATTTGGAACCAGTCTGTTGTTCCATGACCAGTTCTAACTGTTGCTTCCTGACCTGCATACAGGTTTCTCAAGAGGCAGGTTAGGTAGTCTGGTATTCCTGTCTCTCTCAGAATTTTCCACAGTTTCTTATGATCCACACAGTCAAAGGCTTTGGCATAGTCAATAAAGCAGAGGTAGATGTTTTTCTGGAACTCTCTTGCTTTTTCAATGACCCAGCAGATGTTGGCAATTTGATCTCTGGTTCTTCTGCCCTTTTTAAAACCAGCTTGAACATCTGGAAGTTCATGTTTCATGTATTGCTGAAGCCTGGTTGGAGAATTTTGAGCATTACTTTACTAGCGTGTGAGATGAGTGCAATTGTTCAGTAGTCTGAGTGAGTATTCTTTGGCATTGCCTTTCTTTGGGATTGGAATGAAAACTGACCTTTTCCAGTCCTGTGTCCACTGCTGAGTTTTCCAAATTTGCTGGCATATTGAGTGCATCACTCTCACAGCATCATCTTTCAGAGTTTGAAACAGCTCTACTGGAATTTTATCACTTCCACTAGCTTTGCTCGTAGTGATGCTTTCTAAGGCCCTCTTGACTTCACATTCCAATATGTCTGGTTCTGGATGAGTGATCACACCACCGTGTTTATCTGGGTCGTGAAGATCCTTTTTTGTACAGTTCTATGTATTCTTGCCACCTCTTTTTAATATCTTCTGCTTCTGTTAGGTCCAGACCATTTCTGTCCTTCATTGAGCCCATCTTTGTATGAAATGTTCTCTTAGTATCTCTAATTTTCTTGAAGAGATCTCTAGTCTGTTTTTTTCCTCTGTTTCTTTGCATTGATCACTGAAGAAGGCTTTCTTACTATTCTTTGAAACTCTGCATTCAGACGCTTATATCTTTCCTTTTCTCCTTGGCCTTTCACTTCTCTTTTTTTCAGAGCTATTTGTAAGGCCTCCCCAGACAGCCATTTTGATTTTTTTGCATTTCTTTTCCATGGGAATGGTCTTGATCCCTGTCTCCTGTACAATGTCATGAACCTCATTCCATAGTTCATCAGGCACTCTCTCTATCAGATCTAGACCCTTAAATCTATTTCTCACTTCCACTGTATAATCATAAGGGATTTGATTTAGGTCATACCT
>SJYC01002832.1:0-13231 GCA_006408675.1 Madoqua kirkii | reverse complement strand
ACAATGTCATGAACCTCATTCCATAGTTCATCAGGCACTCTCTCTATCAGATCTAGACCCTTAAATCTATTTCTCACTTCCACTGTATAATCATAAGGGATTTGATTTAGGTCATACCTTAATGGTCTAGTGGTTTTCCCTACTTTCTTCAATTTAAGTCTGAATTTGGTAATAAGAGTTCATGATCTGAGCCACAGTCAACTCCTGGTCTTATTTTTGTTGACTGTATAGAACTTCTCCATCTTTTGCTGCAGAGAATATAATCAATCTGATTTCAGTGTTGACCATCTGGTGATGTCCATGTGTAGAGTCTTCTCTTGTGTTGTTGGAAGAGGGTATTTGCTATGACCAGTGCATTATCTTGGTAAAACTCTGTTAGTCTTTGCCTAGGCCAAATTTGCCTGTTACTCCATGTGTTGCTTGACTTCTTACTTTTGTATTCCAGTCCCCTATAATGAAAAGGACATCTTTTTTGGGTGTTAGTTCTAAAAGGTCTTGTAGGTCTTCACAGAACCATTCAACTTCAGTTTCTTCAGCGTTTTTGGTTAGGGCATGGACTTGGATTACTGTGATACTGAATGGTTTGCCTTGGAAACGAACAGAAATCATTCTGTCATTTTTGAGACTGCATCCAAGTACTGCATTTCAGACTCTTCTGTTGACCATGATGGCTACTCCATTTCTTCTGAGGGATTCATGCCCACAGTAGTAGATATAATGGTCATCTGAGTTAAATTCACCCATTCCAGTCCATTTTAGTTCACTGATTTCTAGAATGTTGACATTCACTCTTGCCATCTCCCATTTCACACTTCCAATTTGCCTTGATTCATAGACTTGACATTCCAGGTTCCTATACAGTATTGTTCTTTACAGCATTGGGCCTTGCTTCTATCACCAGTCACAGCTGGGTATTGTTTTTCCTTGGCTCCATCCCATCATTCTTTTTGGAGTTATTTATCCACTGATCTCCAGTAGCATATTGGGCACCTACTGATCTGAAGAGTACCTCTTTCAGTATCCTATCATTTTGCCTTTTCATACTGTTCATGGTGTTCTCAAGGCAAGAACACTGAAGTGGTTTGCCATTCCCTTTTCCAGTGGACCACATTCTGTCAGTCCTCTCCACCATTACCTGCCCGTCTTGGGTTGCCCAATGGGCATGACTTAGTTTCATTGAGTTAGACAAGGCTGTGGTCCTAGTGTGATTAGATTGACTAGATTTCTGTGAGTATAGTTTCAGTGTGTCTGCCCTCTGATGCCCTCCTGCAACACCTGCCATTTTACTTGGGTTTCTCTTACCTTGGGCGTGGGGTCTCTCTTCACAGCTGCTCCAGCAAAGTACAGCAGCTGCTCCTTTCCTTGGATGAGGGGTATATAAGAGGATCTTTTTACTCCCACACAGGCAAAAATATAAAGATGTTTTTAATTCTAGCTTTGTTTCTATCCTGGTTCCACTATTTAGCTATTTAGCAACTGTAAGACAAGGAGCAAATTTTTAAACTACTGTAAGCCTCAGTTTCCCCATCTGTAAAGTGAGGATAATATAAGAAACTTTCTCACAGTGATACAGAATTAAGTGGAATGATATATGTAATTATTATCTGGTACAAAATACAGAATATACTTTGCTATTAGAGAAAGTCCACTAGGTAAATAACGAGTTTTTGTTGTTGTTGTTTGTGTGTGTGTGTCTGTGTGTTTAATTTCAGTCAGCCCTCTGTATCCACAGATTCCATACCATTCCACAGTGTGAGCCAACTGCATGGCACCATTTTGTGTAGGGAACTTGAGCATCTGAGGATTCTGGTGTCTGCAGCAGGCCAGGAACCAATTCCCCATAGATGTTGAGGGCTGACTAGATTGTGTGCACTTATTCTCCCCACTCTTCAGGCTATCTATTGATCATAAATTTTGTGGTGATGTGGAAGACTGTAATCTCCCAGTCAAGCTGTAGAAGCCCAGATAGCACAAGCCTAGCAAGCCTGCAAGGAGAAGAAACACATAAATTTAGGAGATTGCAAGAGGATCTCACTGAACTGAGCTTGAAATTACAAGAAAAGAAAATTTTAAGAGTTATTTCCTATTCAAAAAGGACTTGCTGTGTTTTTAAATTCCACCACACTGGAAGCTTTGCTCCTTCACATTTGTGCTTTCAAATCTTACTTATTACAGTTCCAGCCTAGATGGGGCAAAGGAAGCTGAGAAGGAACTGCTGGGCAATAGATCAGGAAGGAGATATTTGTAGAGATGAGAATAGTTCCAGCTTTCTACCTGCACTTGTGCATTACTTTTAACTTTTCAAAACACTTTCATTTCCACCTTCTATTGGGTTTGGTAGCAAGGAGTCGACAGACAGTGAGCCCATAGATACAAATCTAGGTAATAAAACAACTATGCTCCTGCTTACTTAGGTTGTCCCTTTAAAATCTACAGAATAATCTGAGCACTGTATTTTATAACAGCATATTAATGTGCTATGTATCCACCATGTGCATAATATCTGACAAATATCTTACATTCATTTTCTACCTGAGTTTTAAAATAACACTTTGAAGTAACTGGTTTTGTTTGTTTCATATCAGTGACTTACTCAAGGTCCAAAGTTAGTAAATAGTAGACTTGGAATTTAAATGCAGAAATTTAATACCAAAATGTGTTTTTTAGCTAATCTATTTAAATGTAGAGCAATTAGCCCTGTGCTTGGAAATAAATATATAGAAAAGGTAGAAGATTCTATCCTAAGGTAAATTAAGACAGCAGACCCTTGGAAGGAGAATGGCAGTTTACTCTCAGTGTAAATTTAAATGGTTAAAGTTGATTCCAAGAGAAAAAGAGGTCTTATATTTAGGTCTTTAATCCATTTTGAGTTTATCATTGTGTTTGGCTTTAAGAAGTGTTCCAATTTAATTCTTTTGTTTGTAGTTGTCCAGTTCTCCCAGCATCACTCATTAAAGAGACTGTCTTTTCCCCACTGTATATTATTGCCTCCTTTGTCAAAGATAAGGTGCCCATAGGTACATGATTTTATCTCAGGGCTTTACATAGGCAGAACACTGTAAGACAAAAATCATAGCAATATCCTCTATAACCTGCCTCCTAAAATAATGGAAATAAAAACAAAAATAAACAAGAGGGACCTAATTAAACTTAAAAAAGTTTTTGCACAGCAAAGAAAACTATAAACAAGGTGAAAAGACAGAATGGGAGCAAATAATAGCAAATAAAACACTGACAAAGGATGAATTTCCAAAATATAAAAGCATCTCATACAACTTAATACCAGAAAAACAAGCAATCTAATCAAAAAGTAGGCAAAAGACCTAAACAGACATATCTGCAAAGAAGACAAACTGATTGCTAATTAGCATATGAAAAGATACTCATCATTGCTCTTATTAGAGAAATTTAAATAAAAACGATGAGATATCACCTCACACTGATCAGAATGGCCATCACTAAAAAAATCCACAAACACAAGTGCTGAAGGGGGTGTGAAGAAAAGGGACACCTCTTACACTGTTGGTGGGAAGTATGTTGATTCAGCTACTATGGAAGATGGCATGGAGAGTGCTTTAAAAACTAGGAATAAAACTACCATATGACCCAGCAATACCACTTATAAGCATATAAACTGAGGAAATCAAAATTGGACACATGTATCCCAATGTTCATTGCAGCACTATTACAATAGTTAGGTCATCAAGTAATCAAGATGTCCAAGAACAGATAAATAGATAAAGAAGTTGTGGTACATATATACAATGGAATACTACTCAGCCATCAAAAGGAATGCATTGAGTCAGTTCTAATGCAGTCAGGAAGCAACAGTTAGAACTGGACATGGAACAACAGACTGGTTCCAAATAGGAGAAGGAGTACGTCAAGGCTGTATATTGTTACCCTGCTTATTTAACTTCTATGCAGAGTACATCATAAGAAACTTTGGGCTAGAGGAAGCACAAGCTGGAATCAAGATTGCCGGGAGAAATATCAATAACCTCAGATGTGCAGATGACACCACCCTTTGGCAGAAAGTGAAGAGGAACTAAAAAGCCTCTTGATGAAAGTGAAAGAGGAGAGGGAAAAAGTTGGCTTAAAGCTCAACATTCAGAAAACGAAGATCACGGCATCCAGTCCCATCACTTCATGGCAAGTAAATGGGGAAACGACAGAAACAGTATCAGACTTTATTTTTTTGTACCCCAAAATCACTGCAGATGGTGATTGCAGCCATGAAATTAAAAGATGCTTACTCCTTGAAAGAAAAGTTATGACCAAACAAATAGCATAGTGAAAAGCAGAGACATTATTTTGTCAACAAAGGTCCGTTTAGTCAAGGCTACGGTTTTTCCTGTGGTCATGTATGGATGTGAGAGTTGGACTGTGAAGAAGGTTGAGCACCAAAGAATTGATGCTTTTGAACTGTGGTGTTGGAGGAGACTCTTGAGAGTCCCTTGGACTGCAAGGAGATCCAATCAGTCCATCTTAAAGGAGACCAGTCCTGGGATTTCTTTGGAAGGAATGATGCTAAAGCTGAAACTCCAATACTTTGGCCACTTCATGCAAAAGTTGATTCACTGGAAAAGACTCTGATTCTGGGAGGGATTGGGGCAGGAGAAGAAGGGGATGACAGAGGATGAGATGGCTGGATGGCATCACCAACTCAATGGACATGACTTTGAGTGAACTCTGGGAGTTGGTGATGGACAGGGAGGCCTTGTGTGCTGTGATTCATGGGGTCACAAAGAGTTGGACACGACCTAGTGGCTGAACTGAACTGAACTTAATGAGGTAGATAAACCTAGAACCTATTATACAGAGTGGAGTAAGTCAGAAAGAGACAAACAAATATTATATATTAATTTGCAGGGCAGCAATGGAGATGCAGTCATAGCGAACAGACTTATGAGCATGGGCAGAGGGAGGAAGGAGAGGGCGAGATGAATGGAGAGAGTAGCGTGGAAGCATGTACACTGCTGCTGCTGCTGCTGCTGCTGCTAAGTCACTTCAGTTAGGTCCGACTCTGTGTGACCCCACAGACAGCAGGCCACCAGGCTCCCCCAGCCCTGGGATTCTCCAGGCTAGAACACTGGAGTGGGTTGCCATTTCTTTCTCCAATGCATGAAAGTGAAAAGTGAGAGTATAGTTTCTCAGTCGTGTCCGACTCTTAGCAAACCCATGGACTGCAGCCCACCAGGCTTGTCCGTCCTACCATGTGTCAAATAGTCAATGGAAATTTGCTGTATGCTTCAGGGAACTCAAAACAAGGCTCTGTAACAATCTTGAGGGTGGGAAAAAGTGGCAGGTGGGAGGAATTTTCAAGAGGCAAGGGATATAGGTTTACCTGTGACTAATTCATGTTGATGTATAGTAGAAATCAAACCAATATTGTAAAGCAATTATCCTTAAATTAAAAATATATAAATTAAAAAGCAAGAGACAAAGAAGGCAGAGAAAGTAGAGAAAGTGTGGTTTTTAAGGAGCTAAAAGACAGGAAGCAAATGAAACTAGCACATGTAAGACAGAGAGATGGTTTATTAGAGTACTGGACAACTGTATGGTCAGGAAAGGTTATATAGAAAGAAGGAATCTTAGTAAAAATATTTGTAACCTGCTGCTGTAACCTCATACATATCTTGCTGCATTAAATAAATCTCAGTGTCTGTCAGCTGGCATCTATTTAAAAAAACATAAACAAAGATGTAACCATTAATGAATCAGTTCTAAATTTGCAGAACCCTTCAGCATGAATAAATTTCAGATTATGATGAAGAAAAAAATGGAGAAACGAGTCACAGTCAATCAGCCATTTTAGTTGACTTGCCTAAGATAAAAAATTCTTTGGGGACTAACTCAGATTACTGGGTTCATTGCTTTTTGTCCTGCCCTAGAATTAACCAAAGGTAACATATGTTCTCTAAGTTGAAAGTCTCATTTATTTATAATCATTTATTTATAAACATTGGCCCAAAGCAATGGGAATCCTTTATGAATAATGGACATGGTATAGGAACTGGTGGCCTCCCTGGACCTGGGTTAACAGGAATCACCTATAACCCTTCTTCAGGTGCTTTCTGATGTTTCCATACTAAAGAAAGACATTTTATATTTTCTGTCCTCTTCTTATCTGGGCTTCATGTATTTTTGTGTCTGTGCCTCTTCGTAAACTGTATGTATCTCTCTATTTGTGCTCCAAATCCATCTATCCTGTGTGCCTTGGCTGGCTTCAGCAAGCCTTCTCTACATGTGATTCTGCCTGTCCATCAGGACTGACCTGCTCCTCATCCTAGTGTTGATGAAAGCCTCCTCTCCCCATTAAGACTGTGACTTTCCTGAAAGGTAGTAACGAAGTCTTGTGCCTCTCCTTCACCCCTCATAGCACATCAAAGATATGCTCAGTGAACCTTTGGTGAGTGATGACAGCATTAACATTACTTCAATGGCTGATTATTAGAAATCTTGATTTTATTAAAGTATGATTGATTTATAATCATATTAATTTCAGGGGAAGTTAAAGCTGAAACTCCAATACTTTGGCCACCTGATGTGAAGAGCTGACTCATTGAAAAAGACACTGATGCTGGGAAAGATTGAAGGTGGGAGGAGAAGGGGACGACAGAAGATGAGATGGTTAAATGGCATCACCGACTTAATGGACATGGGTTTGGGTGAACTCCAGAAGTTCCTGATGGACAGGGAGGCCTGGTGTGCTGCAGTTCATGGGGTCATGAAGAGTCAGACATGACTGAGCAACTGAACTGAACTGAAAATGAAATAAAATTTAAGACTCAGTTTCTCAGGCTCACTGGCCACATTTCAGGTGCTCAGTCACTATATGTGGAAAGTGGCTGCACTATTGGATGGTGCATGTATAGAGCATCTCCATCACTACAGATTATATTGGACAGCACTGGCTTAGATCATCAACACTGATCACTTGGAGGTGGGCACATGGCCACTGAAAACAAAAATCAGAGTTTCTTAAGCTAAGAGAAATGAAATATAACTATAGAACATTCTTCAGAAAGTGTAAGATATCTTGATCCCTAAAGATATGGATCTGCATATTCAATATATATCTCCTGAAGATGCATAGAATTTTACCAAAGGAAAAGCTGGAGCAGGGGGTGAGTGGGAGGCCAAAATTCTAGATCAGGGATTGGCAGTTTTTTTCTGTAAAAAGTTAGATGCTAAATATTCTTGGCTTTGCTTCTATATGGTATCTGTCATAACTGTTCAGATGGGTCATTTTAGTGAAAAAGCAGTCAGAGACAATATATAAGTTAATTGGCCATACTGTGTTCTAATCAGACTTGATTTATAGAAACAGGTTGTGGGCTGAAGTTGGCCCACGGACCATGTTTTGTGAGTAACATTATGTAGAAAAGTGTGGGGGTTAACAGGGGCCTACCACGCTGCAGTGGGTGGAGTGGTAAGATGTTTGATATGGCTTTAAGGACAATGGTATATCAAGAAGGCTAGGAATAGATATAGTGATAGATCCTCAATGCATATAAAGCTTGTTTTGTTTTGTTCTGGTATTTTTGTTTGTTTTTTTTAAATACTATATGTGACAAGAAGTCATCAGAGTTTTTCAAGTTGGAAATTATGCAGTTACGCTGGCTTTTTAGACAAACTTCTGGCAACATTGTGAAAAGTAGATTGGAGCAAAGGAGGCTAGAGGAAGAGAGACCAATTAAGAAGCTGTTGAAGAGCCTGAACAAAAGCAGTAGTATAAACCAACTCATTCTGTTGATGAATATACACATATGTGTCCTTAATTATGTCAGTCAGTCTGTTTACAGTACACCAATGATAGTGACACAGGTTAAGCCTCTGTGTCTTGGGTACACATAAATATCTGCTAATCATCATGTTAATTGCCATCAGTATAGATATTAACAACCAAGCTGATAATTTGTCCCCACTAACCTCTTTACTGTGAACTGGGCAAGAAGTGATGTTGATTTAAATGAAATGTGAAGAGTGGGACTTGGATGTATTCTTTCAATGTCCTTAGGAGAGTGACTTTGAATTCCAGAGAACTGGTGCTGAATATTACTCTGAGACTGGAGAAGGAAATGACAACCCACTCCAGTATTCTTGCATGGGAAATCCCATGGACAGAGGAGCCTGGCAGGCTATGGTCCTTGGTGTCATCAAAGAGCTGGAGTTGATTTAGCAACTAAACCACCACTACTGTTAACACTGAGAACATTGGTGACCTTTGGAAGCTGTGAGGCTGGAGTTGAGTGGAAAGACATGATGGCCTTGGAAGAGTTATTTCTAAATGGGGACATGAGCTCATCCTCTATGGCTCAATTCTTAAAGGACCCCTGAAGGGGACAAGGAAAATGATGAACTCCTCATTTATGAAGTTAAATCCAGAGCTAACCACAATACAGAGGCTTACCCGGGACTCTCTGCCATCAGTGAAGATGAATTATCCATGTGGACTCTGAAAATAGCAAATGCAAGTTATGTGTCCATGGATTTTTTTAAAAAACATAGTAATCCCGTGTAGTCAAGGCTATGGTTTTTCCAGTGGTCATGTATGGATATGAGAGTTGCACTGTGAAGAAATCTAAGTGCTGAAGAATTGATGCTTTTGAACTGTGGTGTTGGAGAAGACTCTTGAGAGTCCCTTGGACTACAAGGAGATCCAACTAGTCCATTCTAAAGGAGATCAGTCCTGGGTTTTCTTTGGAAGAAATGATGCTAAAGCAAATGCCAATACTTTGGCCACCTCATGCGAATGGTTGATTCTTTGTAAAAGACTCTGATGCTGGGAGAGATTGGAGGCAGGAGGAGAAGGGGACAACAGAGGATGAGATAGTTGGATGGCATCACAGACTCAATGGATGTGAGTTTGAGTGAATTCCGGGAGTTGATGATGGACAGAGAGGCCTGGCATGCTGCAATTCTTAGGGTTGCAAAGGGTCGGACACGACTAGCAGCTGAATTGAACTGAACTGAGCGGATAGAACACAGTAATTCAATATTTTTGCAGGTTATATTCCCTTTAAAGTTATAAGATATTGACTGCATTTCCTGTTCTGTATGATATATCCTTGTAACTTATTTATCTTATACTTACTAGTTTTTACCTCTTAATCCCCTACCTCTACTTGCCCCTCCCCCTTTGCTCTCCCCATTGATAGTGACTACTTTGTTCTCTATATCTGTGAATTTGTTTTGTTATATTTATTCATTTGTTTATCTTTTAGATTCTATGCATAAATGATAATGTATAGTATTTGTCTGTCTCTCTCATGAAGCATAATATCCTGTAAGTCCATACATGTTGTTGCAAATAGAAAATGAAAACATTTCTTTCTTTTTTATGGCTGAGTACTATTTAATTTTATAACTACAGGCACATACACATACACAGAGGCATATCTCAAGAGATACTGGGAGTTTTTTGTTACAGACTACTACAATAAGGTAATATTACAGCAGAGTGATTCACACAAATTTATTGGTGTTTATTATTGCATACAAATTTGTTGTATGTGCTTAGTCGCTCAGTCATGTCTGACTCTTTGTGATCCCGTGGAATGCAGCTTGCCTCTGTCCATGGGGATTCTCCAGGCAAGAATACTGAAATGGGTTATCATGCCCTCCTCCAGGGGATCTTCCCAACCCACTGATTGAAGCCAGGTCTCCTGCATGCAGGTGGATTCTTTACCAATTGAGCCACCAGGGAAACCCATATGCTTACACTATACTATAATCTATTAAGTATGCAGTAGTATTATGTCTAAAAAATCATACAAATTTTAATTAAATATACTTTCTTGCCAAAAAAAATGCTAACCATCATCTGACCCTTCAGCAAATCATAGCAGTTACATCAAAAATCACTGATAACCATGGCAAATATAATAATAATGAAAAGGTTTAAAATATGTTGAGAATTACCAAAATGTGACACTAAGAGACTGAAGTAAGCAAATGTGTTTGGAAAAATGAGCTGATAGACTTGCTTGATGCAGAATTGCAACAGACCTTCAATTTGCAAATAATGCAATTTCTACAAAGCACAATAAAGTGAAGCACAATAAAATGAGGTATGCTTTTATAACTATAAAATATAAATCTATATTGAGTGTTCCAGGTGGTGCTAGTGGTAAAGTATCTGCCTGTCAAGGCAGAAAACATCAGAGACGCAAGTTCTATCTCTGGGTCAGGAAAATCCACTAGAGGAGGGCATGGCAGCCTACTCCAGTATTCTTGCCTAGAGAATTCATGGACAGAGGAGCCTGGCAGGCTACAGTCCATGGGATCAAAAGAGTCGGACATAACTGAGCACATAAACACATAAACCTATATCTGTATCTGTATATCTCCTACTGGTTTTGTTTCTTTACTGTGACTAACACAATAGGGAATTGCAGTGAACTAGAGATGAGTAGCTTGGGATGATTTTCTTTTCCCAATGTGGTTATGTAGCTGCTGTGGTGCACTAAAATCTCCCTTCAGAAATAAAGACATTAGTACCTTGGCAGGTAAGAAATCCACATAAGACCATTCTCAGGTGTTAATCCCCTCAGGCATTATCTCAGCTGCAGAGACCTATGTCACTCAAGGTCATATCTTTCCCCATGTCCAGTAGCTGATTAACATGTGGGTATAAAGTACAGCTCTCTCACTCCAAACTGTGACCATCCTACCTCCATAGCAGCTTAGGGGTTAGTGGAGACTCTTTGAATCTCACCTCCTCCATCTGTCCAGTCTTGCTTTTTCCACCATGATTCTTCAGGTATCAATCCCAAGAACATGACATGATAAAATTCCTAAATGCGAACCTCTATCCCACAGCTGAGTTTCAAGGGAACCCAGCCTGCAGCAGAATCCAGCTACCATCCCGCATCTCCTGAGACACCTTGCTTGACATTTCCCAGTTCACATTTAACATTTTGTGACACCAGTGGTCTTTATCATATCATTTAATACATACTTCAGTTATTGTAAACCCATGGCCTGCTAAGTTAATCTTGTCCTCAAATTTGTTTTTATTCCCATGAACATTATTTTGTGACATTTTAGGGTTAAATGGCTTGGGCTTGATACGCCTTCCAGTTCGAGATGAATCCCACTCGTCATATCTTCTTATATTCATCAGCTTCACTAGTTTTTTATCACTTGCACTACTCAGAAGACATTCAGTCTGTAACCCCCACACTTACTTCTGTGCCTTCTTATATTTGTATATTTTTGCCCGCGTGTCTACAGGTAGAAGTTCCTAGAAGGCATGTGACTGTCCAGTATCTTGTAGTGAGTGAGTGAAGTTGCTCAGTTGTGTCTGACTCTTTGCGACCCCACGGGCTGTAGACTACCAGGCTTCTCTGTCCATAGGATACTCCAGGCAAGACTACTGGAGTGGGTTGCCATTTCCTTCTCCAGGGGATCTTCCCGACCCAGGGATCGAACCCAGGTCTCCCACATTGCAGGCAGACGCTTTATCCTCTGAGCCACCAGGGAAGCCCTAAACATACAGTACTGGATTTTTTTTTTTTTTAATGCATAAGAGCATGTGGTTTATGTGAGATCAGCTGTATGTTTAGCGTCTTTTCTGTTGTATCTGATGAGTGTCTAGTTGGTACTCAAAAAAGATGTATTGGCAAATCAAGAATTCCATTCATACAGCAAATGAACCAATCATGGTTCAATGTTATTATGCTTGTGGGGATTATCTGAAAAAAAAATCTAGAATACTTGGATCTGGAAAGTATATTTATCTAGCAATAATAACATTTATTGAATAGCCTACACTCCCAAATACAGCCAACATTCACTAACAGTTTTAAATTGTAATCTTTAAACAACAGTAATAACCCAGAAATAGGATGCACTGTAGGACTAAATATAGTAAAATCAACTCCTAATTTGTTGTTGTATCTTGTGTGTATCTAATGACTATTGTGTATTTCAGTTTTCTCATTCTTAAATGTTGCTAGTTGTACTATATAATAATACAACATCATTAGGCTTCAGTTTACCAAACAGGATTTGATGGTAGCTAATGCAAATTCTAGCTCTAGGAAAGCGTGATGATAAAGGAGATGTCTGTGTTATATATATGGATGTACTCAACCAAGCTCATGTGTTCATGTAATGTTATACTAAAACAACGAGTGAATGTAGAAATGGTTAGAAAAAGTTAATAATGTACAAAATGTTCATTTCTGTCTGTTATGTACAGTAGGGAAAGGCAAGCTTCAAGCAAAATTCCCAAACTAGGGAAAAGTGAATTATGGCACATCAACTTTATGGAACATTGTGCAGCTATTAAAAGATATACAAAACATATGTAGAGCAATGCAAAATTGTGTTTAGGATGCAACGTTAAGAACAGACATTCAACAAAATCGGGTGCTAGAATTACAACTATAAAAAACAGGTATACATTTGGACAAAGAATGCATGAGAATACATGAAAATCAAAATAACTGCTTTAAAGTGATAGAATTATGGATAATTTTTTCTTCAAAATTTTCTTTAATGTTATATTGTTTTTGTAATACAAATACTATGCATATGAAAAGAATTACAATGAATAAAGCAATCAGAGATTGTCGTAAAGAAAAACAGTGACATTAAATCAAGACAACCTAGATGAGATATGTATTACATTTTCTGGAATCATTCATGCATATGACATTTCCCAGAAGCCTAAAAGGGCTGGTTAGCCAAAGTATGTTGGCAACAAGATATTGAAGAGAGAGATGGGGAAGGGAAATGAAGGTTGTAGGTCTACCACAAACTCCTTTGAATACCGTTCCTTTCTTCTGACTTCTACATTAACTCATGTAGCTTTGTACATTATTAAGGCAATGCCAAAGCATGCTCAAACTACCACACAGTTAGACTCATCTCACACATAGTAAAGTAATGCTCAAAATTCTCCAAGCCAGGCTTCAGCAGTACTGAACTGTGAACTCCCTGATGTTCAAGCTGGTTTTAGAAAAAGCAGAGGAATCAGAGATCAAATTGCCAACATCCGCTGGATCACCAAAAAAAGCAAGAGAGTTTCAGAAAAACATTTATTTCTGCTTTATTGACTAGGCCAAAGCCTTTGCTGTGTGGATCACAATAAACTGTGGAAAATTCTGAAAGAGACGGAAATACCAGACCACCTAACCTGCCTTTTGAGAAATCTGTATGCAGGTCAGGAGGCAACAGTTAGAACTAGACATGGAACAACAGACTGGTTCCAAATAGG